>CAJQZN010040921.1:0-17307 GCA_907164685.1 Colias eurytheme | reverse complement strand
AAAAAAGTGCACTAACCACAAGTGAAACACGCAGAAATCATAACAACAATCTATCCAAAAAACGTCCGAAAGCCTTAAACCGAAAAAGCCCGGTAGATTTATAAACTGGCCCGACGCTAACATACTTTCACATGTCAATGGCGCCGCGTAAAAGCGTAAAAAATAAATGAAAAAAAAAATCACAACACCGCGTACATGCATCTTTTTCACTCGCTGACAAATGGGCCGAAAACGCGGGATGAGTCGGATGAAAAATCATTTGCAAACCCTGACGGCGCTCGCTTAGCCGGCCCGCCCCGGCCACTTTTTAACCGAACGCCATCAATAAAACGGAGAAAAAAAGCCGTGACTCCGCTAGGTACGTTCGCACCGACGACCGTATAAATCAAGCACAGCGCTGGCGTGGAGTCGCCCGAATTGTGGCGTTTTATGGCCTTTTGATTTACACGGCCACTATTGTCGCGTATTTTAATGCATTCGATAACCCGTGTTGCAAAAAGCTCAATGGAACTGCGATTTGTGACGTTGAGTTCCGTAAATAAAACTCTGACAAATTTTATTTCGACCGCGTTGTGCTGCACAAGTGCGTGACATGTATTGTCTTGAGTGATTGTGAAATATGTTCCACTTTATTTATAGCGTATGATGTTTTTGGTTACTCAATTAAGTTGTTTTGAAAGATAAACGTCTCACGTGTAATAAAACCGTCTAAATCGACAATTAATAAGGACTTTGTTCGTTACATTATTTTTAACACGCTTATGAACCTTATCGAAAAATTTAATAAACAATCCATCACAGATATTTCTATAAATACAATAACAAGTACCAATACTATACTTTTAATTTAATCATGATTAAACATTTAATCTTATACCTACTTATAACAAACGAATACATTTCTTCACAACATAATTTAATAAACAGTTCATACCTCAACATGGAACAGAGTTGAACACATCTTACTTTACAGAAACCCATAAAAACAGAACTAACAGCGACTCCACGCCACCCGTATCAAATGACACTGACGGCCGGCCCATCACGCCCGATCAACTGGTGTTCCAAACCTCACTCATTCACTCACTCACTCATTCAGATCTCGAGTGATCGAGGATCACTCTCGAGGACCTTGAAATCATTCAAAGACTTACCTGTTCGGTTTTTTATAATCTGCAACAGATGGTGCGGCTTTTTGTGATGCTTTAGCCTTTAGATGCAACGGATTAATTTTAGGCTGTTTGGTCAAATATTATTAAAAGTGAGTTAGTTTTAAGTTTGTGTTCTGTGACCTTGATGTTTTTTACGCCTTAATAAGTTTTAATGAAGTATGGTGGGTGATGAACTTAGGAATAAAAAATAGTTTAAAAATTGCCAGTTTTTATTTGAATCATGAATAAAAAATGTTTAAGTTTAGTTAAGTTAACATTTTACTTATGATAGGCACTTGAATCAATATTTAAAATATAATAGCATATAATAGCACAGTAAAAAAATAGAACGTGATAAAATAATGAATAGGAAAAATGCATGAACTCACAAATATATCTAAACTTAATTCAACGTATTACTTAACAAGATCGTATAAAGCGCAATACAGGCCTACACTCCATACTCACAAAAAACGGTCACTATCCAATCACACCGCACCCGTCCATCTCCATCCGATTTCCAATGAATAAAAAACAAACCAATCCCAAGAACGCGTTAACTAAATCCTCAATAAACGGAGAATATCACCGCGTTCGCAAATAATCAGGCGTTATCGAAAAACCTTGGTAGCATTCGCTGCACGTCCATAGTACTGATTGACGCGAGACGTAGCCCCCCCTCCCCCCGCGACCTCCCACACCCCACCTCCCCCACCACCCCCTTGACCTGTGATCTGAGTAAGAAACATGTGAAAAATGTCATTAATGCACTCCCCTAGACGGTCAATAGATATAGGTTTACGTATTTCTTGTATTGCTTTATCGACTACGTTTCGTCTAGTTTTTGTTCTGTGCCGTCTGAGATACGAGTACTCGTTTCGATTGTTTTATTTCGTTGGAGACTTTAATTTAAGAATTTAATTGGTGTTTAAAAAGTGTAATTGCAAATTATGATATAAAAATATCACTTTTAAGCTTAAACACACGTTTAAAGTTCATTTAAAGTAATTCTCAAATAAATCAATGTAAAAACGTCCGGTACACAGATCGAGCTCAAAAACTGAACAAAACAGTGAAAGGGGAGACCGGGCGGAGTGGCGAAGTTTGTTAATTTGGGCGAGCGATTCAATCCGCGCACGAATCGTGCATAACTTTGAATTGCACAGTTTAGAATAAATGGCTCGTCTTGTAGACGCTTTTCAATGTATTTTTTTGTAACTAGCGTAAGAATCGTAGTGACGAAAAAGAACACAATTGCATTCACACTCATTAGTGGTTCTTTGTATTTGCTGCAATGCGGGCAAGCTTAATATTTTTTTTTAACTCCGTGACAAATAATGATGAGATATACGTCAAGATACGGATAAAAAAATCCATTATAGTGTCATTTTTATGCAAAGTTTTTAACGTCTTTGGATTTAACCTTTGATGTAGAATGAGGTACGAATACTAAAAACAATCTGGTATAAATCAGATAATCAAATCACTGTACTTATAAATAAAATAAAATAAACCTTATGGACGGAACTCGGCTCTATTTTGTGAACTCTTCAGTTCAAACAATGTAACAAGCTACATCTCCTATTAGTACACAACATATAGAGACATCCGCATTGTTTACAGCATTTGGAGATTGAACAATCCACGGCCAACCCGATCAGATATCTTAATAATGTCCACATGGCGTCAAATAAAACCCGTCAATACAGACGCAATAACGCAAAACTCCAAACAATAGACATTAATAAGAGCGAATAACGCTAGGCCCCGCTATCCGGGATGCGCTTATTAAAACATTTCACCCGAGCAATATCTGGCGATGGCGACGTGCACAATATGTGCCGCAAACTCGGTCCGCATGTGACGACCTGTGGGAATCGCGGAGAAAACTTCATTAACTCCGGCGACCCCCTTCTCCTTACCCCCCGCCCTCCTGACGGACCGGTCGCTTATTACGTCTCGGACGTGCCGCGAAAATCCTACAAATGTGACGGCCAATGATCGAGGGTCACGCTTCACTGGTTACGTATCTTTCGCATTTCGATTATGAGCGATTTGGAGTTTATTGCGCGATTGCATTGTTGTTACGGCGATCGACTTGACATATAAACTTATATATAATTTCTCATTTTTATAATTACAATGTTCAGAGACATCTCTTTACATGTACAGTTTAATAAATCATGTAAGACAATAGTAATTAAAGCATTTCTGTATCGATATCTTGAGTACCTACTGAAAAATAAAAGATCCTTTCAAGTATTTATTTATTCCGAATAAACTTATAAAAACAAAGAAAGTATATATAAAGCTATCGCCAAGTATTAATAAAACACAATTAAGTCAGCAGAACCCAGTTTTGACTAAACCGATACTATTAAAAGATCACCTAATTCGTGTCTAAAAATTGACGTAACGTGGATATAGTTTCTTAGAACTATCGACCACACAACTCGTTGGTGAAGGGGACTCAAATGTCGACTGACGGTGACGAAAAATGGGCCGAATAGATGGACTTTTGATGTCCTGATGATTTGTCGACTTGATGACGTTCTTGGGATTTATTGTGTGAAAGAGATAAAAGGCGACGTTGAAGACGCGTCGGTGCTTTCAGAATAGAACTTTCTAAGATAATCTAAATAATTGCTGACTTCATATTTTTGTAGCAGTCATACTCTATTTTAAGATTGTGATTGATAAAATGTAGCAGTAAATTGTGTGAGCACGAGCAACATGATATTTGAAAATAATTTGGAAAATCCAAAAGTGCACGCCTCATAATTTTTTTAAATAAATATTTATTAATTATTATTTTTGTTTATTTAATAACAATTAAACCACATCGAATCAGACCCTGAAAAATGAAAGGGTTCTATTCCTGAGCATACTCAAGCGTAAGAGAAAAAAAAAGACTCGATTAGTAAAGTATTTCGGTCGCTATCGTGTTAACAAGAAAAAGGATCCGCACATACAGACACACGGACGTCCAAAACAGAACTTTTTTAAACTGTTTTTTAACTAGTTTAAATAACAAAAATGACATCAAAAATATCATGAACGTTAAAAATAGTGTTTTTTCTTAATATGTGTGTGTATGTATTATCTTACAAGTGCAATGTATGATACATAAAGACATTTTAAGTTTGAAAAATCAGATGTTTTGCGCGAAGTGACAGTAGTACCCACCTCAACGCTTCGCTTATGAGGCGTGCAATTCTATTGAATACATAATTCAATATAATAAGAGAATTTTGAAAAAAAAAACACGTTAAAATATGTGCAGTGCAAACTTGACACTCATTTTGCTAATATTTATCTTAACACCCGTGACAAATAGCAAATTCTTCTTGTAATATTTACAAATGTCAAGCGCAATAATATTTAAAGAGTATTTCCTGAAAATGTCACAGCGATGACAAAACCAATGTTACTGGATCCCAAAATAGAGGTGTAATTAACAAATTTGTACCATGCATCGGGTTGTCACGCAGGCGTCATTCCTCACTGCTGTCACCGCGTGACAGACATCTTCGGTGGTCTGTCACGCGTGCCAAATATCCCACAGGAAAGATTATACGTTAATATTTTATTTTACTAGCCGACCGCCCTGGTTTCGACGAGGTTGAAGAAAATAAAATATGACACCATCCAACAAATAAAAAATATTAAACCATCACAAAAACCGTTGCAAATTTTGAAATGAATACAGTAAGATGCAGTAAGTACATGAATAAACAGAAAACTGAAAAATAAATATGACATATTCATTCCCAACATCCCTACATACAAAATGTGTCTCTTGCAACTTACTTACCAGTCTATAAATAACAATAAAAAGAGAATCAATCAGCCGTCCAATAAAATTAACAAGCAGATAATTCAACGGGAACAAATAAAGGCCGCACTAAACCCGTCACTGTCGTATTTCTTTACGGTCTCGGCGACCGGCGTCAATCACTTGTCAACGGTTGACGACCAGCCTAACTTGACACTTGGAATACTCTTAATCTTTATTGACACCACCCACCGCTCCCGAGCCACGCGATAACACGCTCTCCCACCCCCACAATAGAGCTCAACACTCACGCAAACTTATATGTGCAATCCACCTAAGTAGCCCCTTTAAAATTGTGATTTTTATTGATGTATCGTGGATTAAAAAATGAATGATAATATTTGATTAGCTCACCAATATAATGGAGTTTAAAATAAAGGTGACATAATACGGAATTTGTACGGACGTTTATTTTTAAGTGAAGCTGTAATTTATTTTTACAAAAAGTCGCGTTTGATAAATGAATTATTTGATTGAAGGCCGAATTAATTTTGTACAGAATTATTAAAAACTGTCGATCACTGACGCGTTTTAAACGAAGACTCCACAAAATTTTATTAAGTAAAATATTAATAACTAGCGGTCCGCCCCGGCTTCGCCCGTGGTACATATTTACGTTTTCTCTACATAAAAACCATCCTCGTATTTCAAGGAATATAATAAAAAAAGAATTATCGAAATCGGTTCAGCCGTTCTCGAGTTATGCGCTTACCAACACATTTTGCGATTCATTTTTATATATAAGATTATTTATCATGTAATAGAGAACAATGTTTGGTAAATTGAAATTAAACACAGTGAGAGAAAATTAGTTTATGCCACAACATAAATAAAATATTGTTCATGGAACTTGAGAACGACTGCACCGATTTTGATGTTTGTTTTGAATTGTGAGTGATATCGTATATATAGTTTGACTTTGGCATTGGTTAACGTTAACAATTTCTGTAAGTATGACATTTTCATTTATCATTAATATTTTCATATCTTTAAAAAATGTATTTTTAAATGCAGGTATACATAATGTGAAATGCTTTCATTACATTGATTTTTTCACTCATTTTTCGTTTACATTTCGGAACATAAAAATAGCTATTCGATCAATTATATATAATCTCATGTACGATAATTCAATAATCTATTTTTATATAGATATCATGTTATTGGTGATAGAAATCATAACAAATCGGTTTAATTTATTAAATTAATTAATTAGGTACTAACTGATCCGGGTTTCGTTCCGCCTCGTCAATTAAATTTTTTTTTTCACAAATTTAAATGGTTTGTTTCTTTATATCAAAAAATATCTATAAATCTGCGAAACCAATTTTATTCCAAAGATGATGCCCGACTCGTTTTTACATAAAATAGAAACATTTAAAATAAACATCGACCGATTGAAAGCACGTCTCACATACAAATACTATTGATTTGACAATGTCCAAGACCACTTAAGCGTAGTGTACACTGTACTCGTTCATCACAGTTGACGTGTGCATGTGTACACCTGCTTTAGAATAAACAAGTTGCAGGACAAAGTTTAGATAATCTCGCACGCTTTGGGATTGTGTGGACCTGCCCTTAAGTAACCTAACTTAACCTCTTAATTATTGTCGGTTAGTCACGTATTTTTCTTAAGGTACCTCTAATTGGAGTTTGCTTACAATTTATGATCGCCTGGTTAAACGCGGTTACGAAAGATAGCCTCGCTAATAGTTATTTTTACTGAAAGATTAGCGAAACAACGAAACTTTGAATTTACAAAATATCATCCTATGTATTGAGTAATTCCCATAGCAAAAAAATATACCTATTTTGTATTTTTTTTTCCATCATAATATACTTGTCAAAACAAATAATACATAAAGTCGAAAATCCAAAACCAATTTTAAACAAATTCAAAATCTACTAACTAGCACGTCCACACTAAGACCACCGTAACAAAACCCATCCACACATTGATTGATAGACGTTATTTTAGTTCATTAGGGAGCGTTATTGATATTAAGATGTACGGACCCACAATTATAATATTTATCCCGTCTAGACAGCATCCGTCAATCTTCAGCCCGACCCTCAAAAGGTGTTGAGATGCTCAATCTTTATAATAAATACGTTTTTAATTTATCAATTTTAAGTGGGTGATTTATTTTGACCTGTTATGCATTATTGATTGAGTCAAAATAGAATTGTGGCTGTCTGTTTTTATGATCCTTAGTGCTTTTTACAATGTGTTTTTCTTATGTTTTTTGGTGGAATAGAATAGATAATAGAGATAATAGAGAATGTATTATAAGGGTTTCTTCAACCAATCTTTACTATGAAAATTTTAATTCGTACCTATACATTTTAAAAAATCATTATTGTTGCTAATTACATATTCTACCTGTAGACCAAATCTTCTTCTTATATATAAAAATGAATCGCAAAATGTGTTGGTAAGCGCATAACTCGAGAACGGCTGAACCGATTTCGATAATTCTTTTTTTATTATATTCCTTGAAGTACGACGATGGTTCTTATGTAGAGAAAACGTAAATATTATGTACCACGGGCGAAGCCGGGCGGACCGCTAGTCTTCTTATATATAAAAATGAATCGCAAAATTTGTTGGTAAGCGCATTACTCGAGAACGGCTTGTAGTGTATTAGATATAAGCTTCTTGTCTTGTACTGTAGTGTATTATAAGTGCAGTTATAATAAATCACTCGAGGAAGATACACGTGTTTCATTACCCCCGCAACCCGCACACTACATGGCGACCCTGCCATGCGCGAGCGCCGCGGTGTAAGTTACCGGGTGTCGCGTATCGGGCGAATTATGCAATTCAGCGGATTCCTGTGTGCCTCAGTGCTCTAAGTTAGAGCATTTATAATATTGAAGTAATGAAACTGGGGATAACGCAAGGAACATTCTCCATAACTAATCACATACGTCGCTTCAGAAATGGGCAAAAGTTACTCTAAAACGGGAGACAAGGAGGTGATAATTGCACAAAATGCATCCCAAGGAAGTAATTCTGCGGTCGAATCCCATATCCAGATAAATAATATATTATTGGCGACGGCTTTGACAATTTTCGCTGTTATAATTGTCATATTTATATGGAAAAAGCTGAAGGACAGACAAAAGAAATGGATAGAGAAACAAATTGAAGCACAATTTATAAGAAGAATGCGTTTGCGGTTGTCGGGAAAGCGAGAACGTGAAGAAGTAAACGAACCCGTGTAAAAAAAAAAAAAAAAGTGATTTCCGTGTTAGTGAGCCCTAGTGAAAAACATATATCGTATATTAAGTGCTTTCTTTTTGTAATCATTTAGTGAGCAAACGTAATATAAACATTAAACAACGAACTGTGTTGCGTCATCTACTATCGACATAATAGGAACTTAAGTGTCGGATTAAAAATAATTAATAATTATATTACAATGCCAATGTACTAATTGTTACTTTTGTCATAATTTTATGTTTCTTGTATTTTACAGCCTAAGTATTTCGGAATGTCACATGGAAAATATATTGGCCGTAATGCATTCATGTAAGGACCAAACTACTAGGTAAATCATTTCTATGTAAGTATGTTTTAATTTCGTTTTATATGGAAAAAGATTTAGAAAGTATTTTTAATGAATTATCTGATATTCAAATTACATTGAGGAAGTTAGGCCCATCTAGAAGGTTACAATATAAAAGTAAAGTTAAGGATAATATATTAAGAGCTAAGGAATTATATTCATCTTATAAAACTATTATTAGTATATTTTCTGAGCGAAAAACCTCGTTAGAATTAGCTGAATACGTTTATGAAGTCTTGAAGGAGAGAATAAACGTTATTTACGATAAGATTCTATCATATGATTTTCAAGGTAACGTAGAAACAACTACTTCAAACATGGAGAAGTTTGAAAGCAAAACTGCAACATCCTTGATACCTGTTATGGATGGTTCAGAAAGTACGACAGAAAAAATCATAGACGCGGTAGAATTATATAGCGATTGCCTAAAGGACACAGACCAAGAAAAAATGTTAATATCTTTTGTTTTGAAAACTAGATTAACTAAAACCGCTAAACTAAAACTAAAATGCAAATATCATGATGTAGCAAGCCTTTTACAAGATTTAAAAACTTATTTACTTACAAAAAAGTCCGCCAATGCAATACTATATCAATTAAATAATTTGAGCCAAAATGATATGTCAATTTGTGATTATGGAAATAAACTATCTGAATTATTTATAGACCTCACTATTGCACAGGCTAACGGTAACGAAGAGACCTGCGAAATACTGAGACCTATAAACGAAAAAATTGCTATTAAAAGATTCTCTGATGGATTAAGAAATAAACGCTTGAGCACTATCATTTCAGCGCGGAACTTTTCCGAGTTGAAAGATGCGGTGCGTGCGGCGGAGGACGAGGAGCTGGGGCATCCCTCGACTTCCGGAGGTATTTTCAGCGCCAGGGGTAAGTCAAACAACAGATATAATAATAATTTCACTAGAAGAGGGCAGAATAATTATTATAATAAAGGTTTCAATTTCCGTGGCAATTCTCGAGGTCAAGTTTATAATAATAATTATTATTATCGGCAAAATTATAATGGCAATCCCCGTGGTGGATATATACGCGGAAGAGGTAATAATTTTCCAAAATTTGGCAATAATCATAATGCTTCAGGATATTATCGTGGTAGAGGTAGTCGAGTTAGGAACAACCAACACAAAATTTTCTCAGCCGAAGGGAGCGAGAACCGTCAAGCAAATAACGAAGAAATAGAGACCAAAAACCAGTTTTTTCGGTCCTAAATGTTATAACATTTTAACCTGCAATAAAAATGTTAGGTACGTCCATTTCGACATAAACAATTCCAAGTATTCGTGGTTACTTGATACCGGCGCGTCCATTTCCGCTGTTTCTAAGAACGCCTTATTAGAACATACTACTTTGTATGAAGATAACATTATAATAAATGGTATCGGTGGAAAAATATGCTCAAAAGGATATGTTTATCTTACTTTGCGTACTCAAAATAGTAGATTTAATCATAAATTTTATTTGTTCGATCATTTACCGTGTAAATCAGATGGAATCCTTGGTTTAGATTTCTTATCGAAATTTAATTCACATATTAATCTAGAAAACGATACATTAATTTTATATAACCAATGCAAAAATATTATACCACTATATGCGTCACCTACTACTTCACATAACTACTTAACTATTCCTGCGAGAAGCGAGTCCATTCACTACATACCAATTATGAATAATAAATTAAATAATGACTGTGTTGTTTTACCACAACAATTACAAGAGGGTCTATTTTTAGCAGCTCTAATAGTGAAGCCAGTAAATAACGTTATTCCCATTAAAATATTAAATACTCAAGAAGAATCAATTACTATACCGACCTTTCAACCAGACCTACACTCGTTAAACGATTACCAAATATGTCAGTTTAATAAATGTAAATCAAACGCAGAGAGAGCTAATATTTTGTTAGAATTATTAAAATTGGATCACTTACATCCTACCGAGCGTGAGACTATACAAGCAATTTGTACTAAATACAATGATATCTTTCACTTACCGGGTGATAAGCTTACAACTACTAATTCATATGAACATAATATTTATTTAAAACCGAATGCTAGCCCCGTTTATACAAAACCATACAGGTTACCACATAGTCAAAAACCTGAAATAAATAAGCAAATTGAGAAAATGTTACAGGATGATATTATAGAAGAAGCTCAAAGTGAGTGGTCTAGCCCCATTTTACTTGTTCCTAAAAAGTCAAATGATGATAGCAAAAAGTGGAGATTAGTGATAGATTACCGTAAATTAAATGAAGTTATACAAGATGATAAATTTCCGCTACCGAATATCACTGATATCTTAGAGTCCCTTGCTGGTGCCGTGTATTTTACCCATTTAGACCTTAGTCAATCTTATTACCAAACGACCTTGAACCCCGAATCACGTAAGATTACTGCCTTTACAACCAATACTGGACAATACCAGATGAAACGAATGCCAATGGGTCTTAAAACCAGTCCAAGTTCTTTTTCAAGGTTAATGACTATAGCCATGTCAGGTCTAACGTATGAGAAATGTTTTGTTTATCTTGATGACCTTGTAATTTTTGGACGTAATTTGGAAGGTCATAATAAAAATTTAATAGATGTTTTTGAGAGACTTAGAAAAGTTAACTTAAAATTAAATCCCATCAAATGTAATTTTTTGAAAAAGGAATTATTATATTTAGGACACACAGTGTCAGCAGATGGAATTAGTCCAGATAAAACTAAAATAAAAATTGTTGAAAATTACCCAACACCAAAAAATACAGAAGAAGTAAAACGTTTTGTTGCATTTTGTAACTATTACCGAAAATTTATAAAGAATTTCGCGGAAATAACTATCCCTTTAAATAATTTGTGTCGTAAAGATGTCCCTTTTATATGGTCTGAACAATGTGAAAACTCGTTTAAAATCATGAAAAAAGCGTTAGTATCACCCCCCATTTTACAATATCCAGACTTTTCAGACGAAAACGAGTTCATCTTACAAACTGATGCTTCTGGCATTGCAGTAGGAGCAGTACTTTGCAATAAAGATAAAAGACCAGTCGCTTATGCAAGTCGGCCTTTAAACAAAGCTGAAAAAAATTACCCAACTATACAAAAAGAATTACTTGCGATAGTGTGGGGAGTTAAATATTTTAGGCCGTATCTCTTAGGTAAAAAGTTCACAATCATGACGGACCATAAACCATTATTGTTTTTATTCGGAATTAAAGATCCATCGAGTAGATTATTAAAATTTAGGTTAACATTAGAAGAATATGATTTTAACGTTGTGTATATTAAAGGTAAAGAAAACGCCGTAGCAGACGCGTTGTCTAGAATTACAATAAACTCAAACGAATTGAAATGTATCAACGATAAAATAATTAACGTAATGACTAGAGCACAGAAAAAGAAACTAGAAGAAGTTAAAGAAAAGAGTGACACTCCAACTACCAATAATGACACAGACTATCGGCCTGATCAACCGAGAATCGTGGAATTATTGCGAGTTCCGAGTGGTGCGATAGAGATGATTTTAATAGAAGGAAAAGAGTTAAATAGGATTCGAAATCGAATGGGTATAGATGTAGAAACCGAGTGTTTTGCTTTCTCCCAAAATAAGAAAATTTTATACATTAATCTTGATTTCAAAGCACAATACACGCGAGCCGTTTTTGTGAAGAAATTAAGTGAATTAAGTAAAAATATTAATGTCGACGAAATATGTATAATAAAAACAAATAATAACGCGTTATTTATAAAAGAACTAATAGAAGAAATTAAAAGTAAAGATATATGGACCGGTCCACGGATATGTGTATTACGAGGTGTAGAAAAAATTGATAATGAAAATGATAAACAATTTATTATTAATGACTATCACTTACTGCCCACTAGTGGCCACGCAGGCATTCGTAGAATGTTAAATAATATTAAGAAAAAATATTTCTGGCCAGAAATGGAAAAAGACATAAGAGATTTTGTAACTAAATGCGAAAAATGTCAAAAATCTAAGTATTCCCGAAATACCAAAGAGCCGATGGTTATAACAACCACAGCCTCGTTTGCTTTCGAGAAAGTATTTTTAGACTTAGTTGGTCCTTTGGATCAAGATGTAGACGGTAATAATTATATACTTACGTTACAGTGTGAATTAAGTAAGTTTGTTGAGGCTTATCCTCTTAAAAATAAGGAAACGGTCACCGTTGCTAGAGCATTTGTTAATCAATTTATTTTAAGGTTCGGAATCCCAAAAATTATAGCAACAGATAGAGGCACTGAGTTTATGTCATCTACTATGATAGAGGTCTGTAAGCTTTTAGAAATTGAAAAATTAAACTCAACCTCCTACCATCACGAGTCGATTGGTTCACTCGAAAATGCACATAAACATTTAGGTTCATTCTTAAGAATACAATGCAATAATTACCCTGAAACGTGGAGCCATTGGCTACCCTTTTGGTGTTTTAATTTTAATAATACTGTACATTCCTCTACAAAATATACCCCGTATGAATTAGTTTTTGGAAAACCAAGTGATATTCCGAGTAGACTAAGTACTAGCATAGAACCTTTATATAACCCAGATAATTATAGTTTAGAATTAAGATATCGTTTGCAAGTAGCACATAGAGACGCACAAAACAATTTGTTAAAAAGTAAACAAGTGCGAAAATCTGTATATGATAAAAACATAAATCAAGTCCGATATAAGAAAGGTGATTTAATATTGTTAAAAAATGAAACTGCAAATAAATTAGATACTTTGTATAATGGTCCATTTATTGTTATTGAAGATAAGGAACCTAATGTTATAATTTTGAAGAACAATAAAGAAGAAATTGTACACAAAAATCGAACAAAATTGTATAAAAATTAGGAATTTTCTTTTAATCTCATATTAAGTATAACATAACAAAAAAAAAATTAGTATAACAATTTTTTTTTTATCTCCTACCCCTGTGGTGTAGTGTATTAGATATAAGCTTCTTGTCTTGTACTGTAGTGTATTATAAGTGCAGTTATAATAAATCACTCGAGGAAGATACACGTGTTTCATTACCCCCGCAACCCGCACACTACAGGCTGAACCGATTTCGATAATTCTTTTTTTATTATATTCCTTGAAGTACGAGGATGGTTCTTATGTACAGAAAACGTAAATATTATGTACCACGGGCGAAGCCGGGGCGGACCGCTAGTATCATATAAATCTGTTCTGTTGCATGATCGACTGACAAGCATACAAACTATTGTGATTTGTGACAATATTACCAGGGTAGCATAACCTTCGAAGGTATGCACACATCAAAACCCAACGTTACTACTTACAAAGCTGCAATCAAAGCTGTACATCCTTTAATTTCTAGCTATGTATTCAATTCACTGCAGCGAAGTCAGCCATGTACAAAAACTACCGGAGCAAGTGGCATAAAATTCAAGCTAGTGCATAGAAATGTAAATGAAGGCTTCGTCCATCGACTGCGCTCTGGGGACACCTTGGGGCTGAGTTACGTCTTATACCCCCGGTTTGGGTTGTTTCCGCCATTCACTGACTTCCTAGATGACCTTTTTTTTGGCTGAAACGTCGCGGATTTCTATTTTGTTTCTTGAGCAGTGTTTTAGCTAAGTATAAGAAAACATTGTTGAGCAAACTACTGTAAAATTCAATATTATTTTTCAGTGTTTAAAACGTATAATCTCAAGATACGTTTCAAACTGATTATAAAGTACCTACATTTATTATGTACAAGAATTGTGATGCAATACAATAAATCTATGCAATTTTGGATTCAAATGGGACAGTAGAAGGAAAAATGTTAGTATTAGCGTCACAGAGCGTATGTACCTACTGTGCCAAAATATTAGGGTTGCCACTACGAGACAAGTTTATATTCTACCTCTGTGTAATGTCAAACAATATTTAATAAATCCGGCGCGTGTAGGTGCAACGTTTGATCGTTCGCATCATATGTTATTTGTTGCTCTTTGTTTCAGCCGGCCGTGCCTTGGGAACGTCTATTCAAATGTCTCTCGTAGGGCTGACACTTTTTAGTTTTAAAATATTTGTTGGAGTCAATGATAAGAAAAATGATTAATTGATTGACTACTTGGAAAAACATGTTATGACATGACAAAATATGTTTAAAAATAGGTACTCAGCAGTTATTGATGCAATAAGTACATTAAGATTAAATTTATCACGAGTTTAATTTATGATAATTCAAAGCCGGAAGGATTGAAAATTTCTAAGTAAATTTCAATTAATTGATAAATACGCTTTATCTTTGAATATTATAAGAAACGGCTATTGATGATATTATAATTTTGTCTTTACATAATTCTATCTCTACATTATTGTAGACAACAATAGTTAAACAGACTGAATTAAAAATAAAGTCGTTTGCTCGGAAAATTTTCTTTTAAACATCAAACATTGCATCTTTCATAATACCCAGATTTTGTGAATGCAATAGACATATAAAAGGTAAAGAAAGATAAAATGTAGGTTTAAACAATGCAAATAAACACCCCAATAATTTATTCTCAACACAAATGACACCTTTCATAATTAATAACTCCCCGTTGACAACCCTATCCCTGCACCTTAGCAAGACGTCATCGCATCGCATCAATCAGAGCCGGAGGGCGCGGGTTCGAGTCCCGGCATCGAGATAGCGTACGACGATTAATGCTTGTGTACTATATTATATATGGAATATAATTTTGTTATATTATATCAGTACCTTTGTGTTGTGACTGAAAGACAGGTAATGTTCAAGTACATTTGTGACCAAATTTTTTGCGCAATATGTTTAAATTAATAAGTTATGCAATTTTTAATAGATAATATATTACAAAGTTTCATTGTTATGGTCGAATTATACCTATATCTTATAATTTGTCAGTTAATTAGCCCCACTATAGAGGTAAACTGCTCATGGACTGTTAGCAAAATTAATGTATGCTTTTTAAATATTATAAGATATTTCAAAGTAAATTAGTATAAATAAATAACAATATTCCTTCTATAGTAACAGGTGAAGACTATCCAACCAGATGTGGCTCTGTACTCAGTTTGAACTAATAGTTAAACTTTGGTCTTTTGAATCGAAAAGCTAAGTCGTCCTAACTATAGCATATTCACATATATGATATTATGAAGAACTGATTCAATTTAATTTTGATGAAACCACAAGTTTTTTTAATTTATTTGTCACGTATTACCACATACTGTCATCACACAACATAAAACATTTATCTTACATCTCAATCCTATTTCAAAATAAGGTTATTATTCAAACATATTATTACCTACTTATAGAATATAGAAATATATTTACTACGTTAATTTATCTAAGTATAATGTATATTCGCGCGTCGGTTTGCGCATGCGCCCTTAATCAAGTTGAGCGTGATGCGTCGGCGCATTCGGGTAGTGATTTAGTAACTGACTGATTGCTTTGATTATTATTTTTGTTGTGATTTTCCTGTATGGAAATTTTAATTTTATTCAATCAACTGAGAATAATATACATCTTTTTTCTTCTCTATAGACGGAGAAACAAGTTAGTATAACATATAGTGTTGCAAAGTCACCTGGATACATCCATCACTATAGTGAAAAATTTAAAAAAAAATATAATTTTTACATTCTTGCTTAGGCAATAATAATTTTCGATTAGGTAAAGGTTAGCCTTTACCTAATCGAAAATTATTTATTACTTATTTAAGAAAACACCTAATTAAGACTCAGTTCTATCACATTCCTTAGAAACTGGATAATCGAACTTATTGAATGAATCCCAGCTATATCAATTTAATCGATTACTCTCAGATTTTAAGGTCGAATAAAGTTATATACATATGTTAATAATGAATGAATTATATGTGTGTATATAATATTAATAATGAATATTCCTTGCCGAAACATACCTAATATATTTCATAAAAAAAAAAACTTTAATAACTAGCTCCCGCTTACGCTCCCGCTCCGCTCATCACCAAGTGACACGCACACCTGCGCGAACCGTCAGGAAGTCGTCACGCGTCACACTAACACGGACGAACAGACGGACGGACAGCAATAACATCTGATGTTACTGGTTATGCAGATTTGCAATCTTCCCGCGGGTTTGCTTGCGATCTAATAATGTAATTGTATGCCGTACGTATGGGTGAAGCTTGAAGCGTATTATGTTCGGCGCAATGACAAAAGTTTTCATGCGTTTTTTTCATGGCAGATTTTTTATTTTTATTCCTATGCATCAAATGTAATTTGAAAAGTTTAGCAAGAAAGGAATTTTAGAGACAGATACCGGATAATTTTTCTAAATATCTTATATATAAAATTCTCGTGTCACAATGTTAGTCTGCATACTCCTCCGAAACGGGTGGACCGATTCTCATGAAATTTTCTGTGCATATCGGGTAATTCTGAGAATCAGCCAACATCTATTTTTCATATGTACCACGGGCGAAGCCGGGGCGGACCGCTAGTGTATAGATAAAAGTCTAATTGTATGTATGTTAAAAATACAGTGCACTTGTTTATTAACGATGGTAGGCCGTAGGACAGAGCACATATTGAGTAAAGTTTTTTCATGTGATCAGAGTAACAAAGTAGGTAGGTAAGCAATTATAAATGTCAATAATTTGGAAAATCCAAAAGTGCACGCCTCATAATTTTTTTTTAATAATTATTTATTAATTATTATTTTTGTTTATTTAATAACAATTAAACCACA
>CAJQZN010040919.1:2872-27880 GCA_907164685.1 Colias eurytheme | reverse complement strand
CGGGACGCTGTGCGATTGTGTGCTTTATTAGTATGGGCGTAAGAGCGAGAATGGCTTGCGGTATTTTGTGGAAATTTGTCATTTCCGTGATCTTGGTGCACACGATTGTGTGCTTTATTAGTATGGCTGTATGGCTTGTAGGATTTGTTACGAATGTTCATGTTTGTAACATGGTGCACAGGATAGAGTCATGTTTGTAATATTGGTGGACACGGTTGTGTGCTTTATTAACATGGAGAAAGGAGCGTGTATGGTTTGTGGCATTTGTTACGAACTTAAACGTTCGCAATCTTACAACCAATTGTGTGCTTTATTACTATGCGCTTAAGAGCGTATATGGTTTGCGGGATTTTGTAAACATTTGCAAGATCATAAACTTGGTACACACGACAATGTATTTTATTGGAGTGGGGTGTAGGCGAGTGTATGGCTTGCGGGATTTGTTACAATTTTTTATAAATAAGATAATTCGTACAAACAAGGACACGAAAATTGTAACAAACGCCGTACGGCGTACAAGCTCGTTAAATAATATATTAAAACGATCTCCATGACCCAAAATCATTAACATCTGCAATAATCAGTAAAAAAAATTGGTTGTCTGTAAATTCGGTTTACCGACGATAGTTGAACGTGACAACGTCCGATTGTGCTTCTTTGTCGCTCGTTCCGCGCTCTCGCTTGCACTTTAAGCCTTACATGGAACGCCTCAGAGCTAGGTAACGCCGCATGAGTCATGTTTTTTCGTGCGTGCAGCCGGCGCTATCGATATATTATAAGACGTTGTCACGTCAAAAAATGAACATATTTAGTACTCACGTGGTGCGGGCGCGTGAGCGTGTGGGGCGCGGGAGGGGACGGGCGGCGCGGCGGGCGGCGGGGGAGGGGGGGAGCTTAGCACCTCTGTAGAGAGACATTTTTTATTGTTTATTTGTTTATGAAGAAAAATAGTGAGAAAAAAAGACGGGTTGCACTCCGGGAGTGCCGGCAGAAGTGAAAACTTGAATATTAACGTTGAGCATGTTTGATATCCATCCGTCTTACGCTTTTTCGATCAGGTCACGTGTCCTGACGCGAGTTTAAGATTTTATACCCATTACAGAATAAGTGCTCAACGCCGCTAAAGAAGTTTTCACTTCAAAAAATATGACAAAATGAGATTAAACCTAAAAAATATAGAATTCAAATTCTGTCGTATTAAAAATACAAATATTGCTCATAAATATTATTGCTACTTTATTTCAAAAAAAGGAAGAAGCATTTAAATAACCTGCCAAACCAATGGTTTCAATCATAGCTGACCATGAGGTCCAGGATCATGGATACCTATCTCCGACATCTATAAATAAGAAATATTTTTCAACTCTTTATTTTATTGAATCTAACTGTTTTCAAACTGGTAAACACAAATTTTATTGTTGTAAAATGCATTCTTACAGAAAAGAGAAAATTCCTTATGTTTACTTAAATAATGTTCAATACAACATTTTTAAGCTATTGCATAGCTTCTATCGCGGGCCTTGAGCGCGGGGACAGAATCGAGAAATTCCGTAACGAAAAAACCTCACGCTCCCTACTCTGACGGGCTCGGAGGTGTGGCTTGAAGGCATAGCATGCAATAGCTTTATTTGTATATTCCTACCTTTAGGAGCATCATGTAGCTCCTCCTTTACTGCATCCAACCCTCCGTTTCTATTAATAAAGTCGTATATGAACTGTCTCGTGGCATGGTCTTGTAACTGCGAGTCGCTGATGCCGGCTTTGAAGAAGAAAGATTTCATTTCCGCTTCTGGTAGATTGTCTACGTCGAAACCTGCGAAATACATTTATGGTTAATATTATAGAGAGGAAAGATACGATTTGTTTATAGGGATTAATTATATAGTAAATGGCGAGTTCGAAAATTGTCATAATATAGCTTATAGATGGCATAGATGTCGCTGTCATTTGGTTGAATCTGGTATTTGATTGAAAGACTAGTGTCTTCTTTGAACGACGCGGACGATTCATTGAATGACTTCAAATATATTTTGGAAAAAATTACATCATTACCCAGACAAACAAGAGAAACTTTTTTCAGAATTTTCAGATGTTTAGTTTTAACTGCACCCGTATGTAAGTATCACTACATAGTATAAAACAAAGTCGCTTTCTCTGTCCCTATGTCCCTTTGTATGCTGAAATCTTTGAAACTACGCAACGGATTTTGATGCGGTTTTTTTAATAGATAGAGTGTTTCAAGAGGAAGGTTTTAGTATACAATTTATTAGGTTTTAGACAAAGCGGGCGAAGCCGCGAGCGGTAAGCTAGTCTATCATAAATCTATAAACTTATATTAAATTTATATCTATAAACTTATTTACCTTTATCAGCATCCCATCCTACATGCGATATATGCTTGAAGTCTTGCGGCGCGCCGATGTCCGCCTTTGTCAGTTTTCGCGCTTTCTGTTTCTTGCCTTTCAATGTGTATCCACTGCCTGTAAACCGATAATTATTTATAGTGATTACTTAGAAATCTCCGTTTTAATGATCATTCATCATAGTTTAAAAGAACACCTTTTTTCAGTTTCTATATGAGCGGGCAAACAAGCTAATGTTTCGCCTGATGGAATGCGAATATAACTATGAGCATTAAAAGTACACAAAAATATTATTTTTGGCTTGTTTGGTTGCTATTTGGTAATCTATCATTTAGCCTGAAGAATATTCATTATTTCATTTAGTTCTTATATATCTTCATTCTATTTCATCCATACTAATATTATAAATGCGAAAGTAACTCTGTCTGTCTGTTACTTAATCACGCCTAAAGTACTGAACAAATTTTCATGAAATTTGGTATGGAGATATTTTGATACCCGAGAAAGGACATAGGCTACTTTTTATCCTGGGAAAATGACGCAATTCCGGAAATCCCACGGGAACGGGAACTATGCGGGTTTTCTTTGACTGCGCGGGCGAAGCCGCGGGCGGAAACCTAGTTACATATATAGGTTCGGTGTGGAGACGAAGCTGTTTGCACGCTATCTACGCTCTATGGGAAATAATATCAATAAATAAGTCTAAAATCTCACCAGAAACAGCATTGCTCTTGACTTGCGCGGGCGCAGGTACAGGCGTTGCGACGGGCGGCGTGTGCGCTACACCGTTCACGCGAGCGGATAATTTCGGCATGGAGACGAAGCTGTTTGTGCGAGCCACTAGCTTTATAGGAAATAATAATAATATCAATAAATAAGACTATAATCTCACCAGAAACAGCATTGCTCTTGACTTGCGCGGGCGCAGGTACAGGCGTTGCGACGGGCGGCGTGTGCGTGTGTGTCACGCCGTTCACGCGAGCGGATAAGTTCGGCGTGCTCGACGCTGAGCTGTTCGCGCGAGACGCTAACATGGAACGCTGTCTACGTTCTATGGAAATAATAATAATAATAATTTAGCCTTTTATTTCCCATCATATTACAAGTATAATAATTACTTATTTAACACTTATAAACTATACATTATGATGTTTAAAAAAAAGAACGTGCGTGCCGAGCACACGTGTCAAACATTTTTTCAATTAGACTTGTTATTAAAGCACTTTGAATCGTCATAACATTATATAAAATGTTAAATGTTAATGTTAAAAAAGTTATGTTATGACATGTGTCCGAAGTGAAACTTCTTTGGCAAGATTCAAAGATAACAAAATCGTTGCCTTACTCCATGACGTGACGGTATTGCCATGACGCTATCTTGAAATTTTACCCTCAATGCGCCTAAAGAAGTTTCACTTCAAAAATGTTTATATGCATCATTATACCGGCGAAAATAATACGGTTAATTGTATAGCGTCTTTTAACACGTAACTAATAAGAGTAATAACAAATAGGTAAGTAACATTTCCTTTATTTAATTAATTAGTTTCAGAATAATGACATGTGTAAGACATTTTAATCCAATCTAGCCTAGATAGGTAAAGGTCACTCTTTTCTTCCTCATGTTGATTATAATATGTAACAGTTTTATAAAAGCGTGCCGTGTTCTATACAACTAATTATGATAATTGTTAATTAATTATCGTTAAAATAATATAATATTGCTAAAATAATATTAACGAAAATTACTCATGAACTTGAGTTTGACCTAGTTTTCATTTTCTCGAGACTAGATAATTTTATATTTTGTTTTATTTAAAAGTGTACCAACTGTATGACTTTCACTATTTTAAGAAAGATATTTATTGAAAATCAGTTATTGCTTATTCTAACCCCACTACATCAAATTCTTGTAGTGTACACGCGTAGAGCATTATTTAGTGCGTTCGAAAAGATTCTATTCAATGTTCTAATACTGAACAACACTGAATACGGGTTTTCATTTACACTAAAAGATCACGAAAGAATGCTCATGCTCTAGCTCTATGTTCGTTTGACGTACGTAATATTACTATAACACAAAATCTTACAGTCACTGATGATGCACATACAAAAACATCCAAATGTGTGTATGTTTGTACACAACTGTATTGTTAGCGGCTTTGTTATATCATATCTATAAACAGACGGTTTCGTGTCTTAATTATTTTAGCATACTAATGGTTTTATTATCACTCCATTAAATACGGCCTTGATATTTCATTATGAAATTTCTCTCTCACACGCAACGCTTAGATAATGTTATTTTAATGGCATTAATGACTAATTATAATTAAGTATTTAATGCAATTCGCATTCAGTGTGAGAGTTAGAAAATTACGTAAGCCATTGTGCGAAATCTTAATGATATTAAAGTGTTAATCTTATTTATGTCGTTGGCTTTCTCTTTTTATTCGATATCTTATTATAATTTAAAGAGGATTTATAAAAATATATAAGTATAAAGAGAAAAATTCAAGTTCTTTAAGTTCTTATAAAGACTGGAACAACGTTGCGATAAGTTTAAAGATTTATAAGAGCATAATTATGTAAATCGCAATTATTTATTCTCCATACATATTCCAACTAACACGTTACACAAATATGTTTAACATTCAAAACTCTGCATCTTCAATTCGTATTCTCTATGACGTCATCACCCTAGGTAACTTTAGTACTAAACTAGCTCTAATGGGCCCTCTTCACAATGGGCAGCGTTGGGCGAGTAGAGGCAATCACGATAGTGTAGAGGGCCTAAATGTCTATGGTCGGCCGTCATTACAGACGTTTATTCATAATCGTAATGGCGACAAACATCGACGATCATTTATTGGGCCAACGCTGCCCATTGTGAAGAGTGCCAATAACACAGACTGTACAGACAGTGAAAGTTAAAGACAACGAACCTTCCCGCCTCTGTTTCCGCAGTTCGATTTTCTCGATGAGTATATTCCTGAGCACTCTGGCTTCATCTTCGTTGGCGAAGTTGAACGCTGTCATGTATTCCTGGAAATTAGTTTTAAATAGATTAATTATTATCATATCAGTGATTTGTGAAGGGCCTCTTGATATAAGTTTTGCATAGTTAACAAGACTTCTTGATATTGAAAAGTAGATAAGAAACGGGAGCAAAAGGAAGTGTTCCTGGAAAATTATTTTGCGAAATTCACTTATCTGAGAGTAATTTCTATCAATTTTCTTATACAAAAACAAATTAATTTCTCATCCTACCTAACATAATATTTAATGTATAGTTCTAAAATAGTATTTCTTATAACTTGTAGTAAATATTTTTTGTTATTAGACAATTTTTAAGCCCTGAATCCTGATAACTTGACGCAAAAAAGGAGCCACTTTTTTCTAACAGTTCAATGTAGGTACCTTATACTGTTATCTACAGTGTCTGCTGTCTAATAAATATATACGACAGACGAAATTTTAGATGCATATCAGAAATACATTTAAAGCGTGCAGACACGATTCACGAAACGAATCGGTAACGGAATACCTATCATGCCATGAGTCAATCGTTTGATCCAAATATCGGCTTTTGTATCACATATTCAATTAAAACAATGATTTACAGCAATGCTACATTTCTATTTCGGCGATATTTTAAGCAGTATTTTGAAATCAAATGTTAAAGATGAGAGCTGCGTAAATTTTTGCTGATTGTGTACCAGAAACTAATTAATGACGTTCTGGGTAACGTCATTAGATCATCCTAGTTTTCCTGTTATCGTGAAGTTAATTATGACCTATTTATTACGTTACAGCTTACAGTTAACCACATACCTATTAAAAGCTTCATAACGGGAAGCCGGAAATCAAACATGTCATAACTCAAACAAGGTCTGAGCATACTCATCCTCAAAATGCGGTTTACTTTTAATTCATTAGCAATACGAATAAAAACAAATGGTAATTAAGATGAGAGTGAAATTAAGGATGGACAGGATTGAGAACTTTTATCCAAAATGTAAATAAACTTAGGATTATAACAGTTCTAAGGTTTTTGTGTTACTGACCTCAGCTTCAAACGTATGTAAATACGGTCTTGGACTCTTATATTCTATCTGCATGTACACCTCATGTTCCCATATCATCGTCTTCCTGTATAAGCAATAGATCCTGAAGAAGTATGATCGTTTGCTGTTGTCCTTTATCAGGCAGAGCACACCTGTGTCCTTTTTCTTCCATTCTGTGTGGCCTGGACCTTCCGTGGTGAAGAGCTGTACTACTGCTGTCGCTAGACTCTGCAATAAACGATCGAATGAAAATCACTGAGCGGCAATGCTAATCAGCGATGTATGGACCTAGTAGAGACCTAATTGATACTTTTAAAAGCTCAAAATATATATTTTACTTCAGAAGGAAAACACTGTCCTTGGCTATAGGTATTTGCAAACCATTGTTTACCGCAAAAAAAGCCTCAGAAAAAAAAACATTATTTTTAACAAACATTTTGCCGATTTTCTTGTTTATTTTCTTAAAACCGTTTGTAAAACGAAGTTATCCTTTCCTTTTTATTTTCGTCTGGGAATCAACTATGTATTCATATTATAATGTGAACTAAATGCATTTGTTATAAGACATCTTTCTTCATGACGAGTTTTATCGTCTATCTAACAAAACCCGTTACGGCAGTCGATAGTCGCCGAGAAAAATACGAAAGCGCGAAAACTTGAATCTGAAAAGGATTAGTATGCGCGCATGTTTCTTGATCAAATGCATAGATAACATGACAGTATCCAAATGAGACTAGACTTTCACAATGCACTTCCTTCCTCTGTTCGTTTTTATGGGACTACAGTTATTGTGTTAAAATATGGCTTGTCTATTATTGTATTGAATTCATTAAGACAAACAATAGTAACTACTTTCAATTAAAGTTAAAACTTGATAGGTAACACATACAATAAAAAACTATTTTATTCAAAACAAGTTATTTCTTGATGTTTGCTTATATTATTGTGTTTCCAGGAATTCTGACAACAAATAATAACATAAAAAAATCAATGATCCTAACATTGATTTTTTTAAAAATCCAATGATGCACAAAACATCTTTCCTAACAGTTTGCGAATTTTGATCTATTATCTAAGCAGTTGTAAATTAATGCATAAAAGAGCAGTCTTTGTTTACATAATGAGAAAGTGGAGACAATAAACGATTCACATGTATTATGTAATAGTAAAAACTAACACAGAGTGGTTTCTAAGCCACAAATGGTATTTAAAACATACAATTTCTATTAATATTTCAAGGTAGTCCATTGACCTATTTATTGATTTGCTGTTCTAGTTTGTATATGAAATATAATAATGCTTGAAGAGAAAATACATTATACAGCCTTCTTTCATTTATCTAGCTAGTTAAATTAATATGACTCGGAAAGATCTTTAATATAAATTTTAGAATAGTTTAATAAAAAAAATCCAATAATGAAATGTAATGACCAATGAAGAATACCGAGTTTGTTGTTACTTAAATATATAAATGGCATCACATAATACTGAAATCAAATATTTATAGAAATTAATTTGGTACATCTTAGAGCGGCCATACACGGGCAGCTCGAGCAGTTAATGGCTGGGCGACGTACACGGACTGCTTGAGGGGTCGGTCGTAGACTGCTCGAGCTGTCACTACCAACCGCGCATTTGACGGCTTGAAGCCATCGCAACTACTCGAGCAGTCATGTGTACAGCAGTGAATGAATGTCTATAGTTCATCGCACGTTCGCGGCTTCAAGTAGTCGGTCTCAACTGTTTGAAGCTGTCCGTGTCTTTAATGGAGGGGATAGCTCATAATAATGATTTTAAATAGGCATGTGCGGTATGTATCCGCAACTTGACAACAAGCGCCTATTTTGCATAAAAATAGGCGCTTGTTGTCAAATGGTTGTCTGTAAAGTCGGTTTACTGACGATAGTTGAACGTGACAACATCCGATTGTGCTTCTTTGTCGCTCATTCCGCGCTCTCGCTTGCACTTCATACTTTACATGGAACACCTCAGAGCGAGGTAACACCGCATGAGTCATGTTTTTTCGTGCGTGCAGCCGGCTCTATCGAATTATAAGACGTTGTCACGTCAAAAATGGACAGCTCATATTTAACGTTTCATATCATTGTTTTTCTCAGACACTGGATAATTTTTCAATCAATTGCTGTCTGTTATACTTTAAAATTCAATTTCAAATTATGCTTTTTGCATATTTCATGAAAAATTTATATTTTTGGTAAAAATTTCTACTATTGTTAATAATAAGGTACGAAGCAAATTAATAATGTTTGAGAGGCATTGAGAACATTTTTTTGAAGAATTTATTTCTTATTTATAATGTAATTTTGTGTATTTATAGTTTTTCTTGACCAAATGAACCTGGTACAAACAATAATTGTTCAAATATGCTGTTCCTTTTTTTTAATTACTTAGATGCAACTTTTTTGTATTCAGGACTATCAATAAATTTTATATATAAATCTACATACTGTGAATCATAATCAAGATCATGATTAATTTTCTATGAACATACATATACATCATTGATAACATATATTTTTGTCTTATCATTATTTAATATACCTACCATATTAAATTCCTCAGATAAATTTGAAACTGTTTTTATTACAGTTTGCCGGTTTCCATTTTCTATGACTAAGATATAGACAAATCAAAAATATATTATTCATAATTTTATGGAGTAATGAATATTAAGTATTTAATTACGATCTTTTTGGCAAACATAATATAAGTGATCATTATCAATCCATACAATATAAAGTTAATGACCACTGTGATTCATACATACTTGTTAAGCAGAATGGAAAGTGGGATGGCAATAATATATTTTATTATTTTAATACTTTTATACTGTATGTGGGTTTTTATTTTTCATTAGTGTGAAATAAAGATAAATTTACAAGAAAGAATAAATTTTACATCAATTAGTCTGAAAAATCATAAAGGCCTTGCATTCATAAATTAATTAAATTTTAGACACAAAATAAGTTTGAAACAAAACTTCAAATAATTAATTGATTCATAATTACTATGTAAAAAGTGGTAAAAATACGTCGCATTTTTTTTTCTTTATCGAAACCAACTGATAATCGCCAGATAGGGCGTGATATGTAATCTGTAGCTTGAATTCAAAGGACACATTTTTTTTTTTCATACAACTCACCTGACATTTTGGACCTATGAGACTAAACACCTGTTCGTTCTCTTCCCGAGACAATAGGACGCTCGGCCTGTTCTCACCTCTCGGCATTCTGCTTGTTGTTTATATAAAACACTCATAAAATCACTTTAAATAGGCACAGCCATACATATTGTTCATCACAGATTCCCAACGTATTAACACTGGACAACTAATAATTTGGCACTCACTCACTATACCTAACGAAAGGCGCATTCTCAAGACACGGAAATATTCTTTAATTTTCTATTCGATGCAAATTACATGCTAAAACGGATAAATATGATTTACTTTCTCAACATCCCGTCTGCGATACATCAATCATTACACTGATGTTGCAAGTTTATGAAACGTCAAATTAATTTTGCCCACGCCTAATGTCAAAATGAATCATCACCTATTTATTTTATTAATGTTAATAAGCATTATTATGTATTTTAAAAGGCTATTAAAATATTAAAGGTATTCATTATATTATAGCGTCAATAATTTATCGTATATTCATATTCCAATCATCGCGTATTTATCCATTAGTTGTTCTTCCCAAAAAGCTTGTATCTAAGACGAGTGAAAACAAAAAAAAACCAATGGCGGGTTTATTCAAAATTTAAAATTATTTCAAACTGCAAATTGAAATTATACCATAATTATACAATATACGTGCTAGATCTGTGCAATATACACTACTAGTTTTCCTCAAGAATCAAGGTATTCATTTGTGAAAATAATGAAAATTGGGACAGTAGTTTTTAAGTTTATCGTAAGAGATGGACATATTATGTGTTGGAGGACTTTGTTTTGAAATATTATGTACCTAGTGAATAGTTCAAGGATGTGGCAGATATTATGGCGATTCAGTGAGTCATTCTTTGCTTTTATTAATATGATTAATAACATGTTTAATAATACATAGCTATACTTATTCTGAAGTAAATTATATAACGTAGCAAGTTGTACATAGTTTTTGCAAAGTTAATTTTTATCGTCTTGATTTAAGATTATTAAAAACTTTTAAATTATTGTGACTTTTAGGTTTTTCATCTCCGATCAATAATGTACACTTGTACATGTAAGTATGATGTACAGCTATTGATAATAAAATATATGTATATATATATTAATATAATTAAGGATATAAACGAATGTATAAATAAAACACATGTATTATATAAGTGCTGTTTATTTCTATTTCTTTATTTACACAGCCTAAAAACATTTAGTTTTGTAACATGAAGTTTTCTATAAATTGCACATACTTCAAAATGTAAGAAAATCAAAACAGTGCCATGGCGATAGTAAATTATTTATTTATAATATATCGATCTAGGTGCGTTTCTACAAAATGATATCGACACACAACATTAGTCTTTAATCTTTATTAACATATAATTTCAAACAATTACAACATTAATATACTTAGTTACATTAATTCTAAATGTTCAAACCAATTCGATTCAATCTTGCTATAAATTGACGCAAAATCTCGATACTGTGCGTTTCTCTGTGAAATATGACTTATGAATTTTGAATATTCTAGTATAAATTGATTACTACTGTAAAATGTAACGAAAATATTATAGAATTTGCACAACTACCTACAATTCATCGAAACGTAGAAAGCAACACACATAAAAATATTAAATCACAAACAGAAAAATAGCCTAGCGTTTTCAAATACATTTTAATGAATCTCACATAAATCGTAACAACCAAACGTTGTAATTACGAGAATTTCGTACAAAATTCGAAATATCCCGCGCTGTAAATAAAACATCTGTTAAGAACTAAAAGAGCAATAATTCGTTACAAATAACTTCTATCTACTGTCATACATAAATGTTTTGTAAATATAAAACTAGAAAGTTTAAAATTTTTAAGAGTAACAAAATCTATTTTTTCTAACAGTCTGCGAAATACAATATGGAGCCGACATACATTTTAAGTCTTATGTACTATTTGGATATGTGTATTAATTATGCAACTGTACCTAGCCGTAATATAAACGTACAAAATTTTCACTAGATACATAATATCTTTATAATATAAGACATGAGAAAAATTGTTGAGTAATAAGATAGATATTTCCTAACAATTTTTATTTAAAAGGTACTCAAATATCAGACTGTGAATCGTTAGATATATTCATATTAAATTTATTTGTTCAAAACTAATAATCTCCACAAAACAGCAGATCGTCAATAATAACGCATTTATTATGGTTTAAATACCTTACTTTTAGTGTTTGTTTCATTAAAAAAAAAAAATTCTTAACAATGTTGCCATTTGTCAAAAGTCCCTCTATTTTTATTATTGATTTTGTTTTCAAAGTTAGAAGCACTTAAGTATATCTTCATGCCCTTCCTTCACGATAGTTATGATAAGGCGATGCTCTAAAGCGGTATTCACAATTTTCTGAAATTACCCCTCATCCGAAATTCCCCCAATGCACTATATCAATTAAAAATTCATTGCCATTATCTCAGAAGTTTAACTAGTTCACTTGATATTTAAATTTTTCAGAGCGAATATGAGACAGAAACACCTAAGGCCGCAGTACTCCATTAAGAATTTAAAAATATTAACATCTATTAGGCGATTTAACACTTGCCTAGTTATTAATAAAATGGACACTTCACAAACCTTCGGCATGATTTTGTATGTTGCAAATTGAATTTAAACAAATAACATTAAAGGAACAATAAGTTAGTTGCCATTTCATATCACTTTAAACTATGTATCGTAGTCTTAGAGCGTATACGCACTATGCGGGTAGCCGCATTGCGGGTAGCCGTCCGGCTGACCGCAAGCACAATTATGTACGTAATATTCATTTCTATGCGCACTGTGCGGTCTGCGGTAGCCGCATCGCGGTGCGCATAGAAATGAATATTACGTACATAATTGTGCTTGCGGTCAGCTGGACGGCTACCCGCAATGCGGCTACCCGCATAGTGCGTATACGCTCTTAAGATATCGTCAAACGTCATGACTTGCGCAGATAATAAGACCCGCCCATACATTCAGCATTCTTTAAATATGACTAAGTTAATATTAGAGAACAAAGTTCTCAAAAATCATTCTCAATCATCACATATACTTTAAGTGACGTTCAATATGTTAATAATAACAAGGAAATACATAGAAACATTGAAACAAGACACCGTTGAAAAATTCGATGTTAAACAATTAAAAAGGCAAATTCGTTGAAAATTGAAATTAAGGGTGCTTTTCCACCAAAACTGTGGGAGGAAAGTATGCGGTGCGAGAATGCGTTGAAATATCTTTTATTAGTCAAAATTATAGAACTAATAAATATACACACGCACACATCCTTCTTGTTTGTTTTATATGCGCAAAAACCTTGCACCGCTGAGTCGTTTCCACCAGAGCTGCTCTGTGCGAGGCGAGGTAAATGAAGCTTTACTATTGATTCTTAAAAAGACATTCCTCGCTATTGCGATGCATCCTCGCACATTATTAGTGAAAAAACACCCTAAGAAGACACATTCATTCGTACATTCTATTCATTTAGATTTTAATTAATTTATTTGTTCAAAATATATCATAAGCGTATTGCTTATTTCAAAGATGGTGTTAATGTGAGAGATTAAGAATGCAGCGTTAAAAGCAAAATTATCCATATGATATTATGTATTAACCATATTTTACAGATTAAAAATGTGTATCACTTCGCGCATTCATTTCAGACCCTGAATGCTGAATCTGCAAAGTAATATTTAACTAAAGGATCTTTGAATAAATTGGGTGGTTTTCCTTACTTATAATTTTCAATTACGTCAAAAATAAAATTATTTTAATAGCAACACCAAGATTAGAGTCAACATCTTGTTTGATTTTTAGTATTTTATTGACAGAAATCATATCTTTAGTTTCGAATATTTTTAGATAGATATCAAACATTAGATACGTAGTTACAATGATGACAACAACTAACTATCTATATTTCTATAGACGCTGTTATTATCTGTACATAGATAAACTGTTCTGAATGACATGTGTATTTAAATTGAAATACAATCTAATATAGAGTTATGATCTGTTGTTAAAAGATCTCTCAAAAAATTTCACTTACAATCTTGATAAGTAAAAAAAGGTCATTTTACCACCAGAAAAAAATATTTTTTTATCTGACAATCGAACAAGAACAATAAAAATTTGTACTTTGAAACGTTTGAACAATGTCACACTAACAATGGCATGGTGTACTTAGGTACAGTGAGGATGTATAACAAAATAAAACATACAAACACAGATGTAAACACTTTGTGCAATTCTAAAAATAATATTTCATAAGCCATTGATAGCAAGTACAAATTGCTTCACATTTGTAATTGGCGCTCCTCCAATCCCATTATATGCAAAAATATACAAATTCGAGACACTCAAATAACTAACTACATTTATGAATAGATAATACACACTAGATGACTATCGTAGTAATTATTACGTATTTATAAGGAGTTGGGGTATTATATAAAAATTTAACTCCTAAGGTTGCGACTACCTTCACATTTTTTATATTACAATGAGAATAGATGATCACTAGAAAAATTTAACGGAAAAATGCTGTACTAAAGCACAAAGCACTTGGGTATTACAATTTCAAATAATTTACTTGTAACAATCAGATTCCGTTAAAAAATAAGTTTAAATGTATCCCCACCTACTGTTAACATTCAAATAAATATATAAACTAAAAACAATCAAGTATCACAATGGAACTCAATTAAATTCTAATAAATACAAAATTTTATTAAATAAAAACTGTCAACATCTAAGTAGAAAACACTCACTTTTCACTATGTACAATATAAGTTATTATTTATTAATTAAACTTGAAACTTTATAGGAACAATTCAAATATATCACAATACAATTAATTTATAATTGCTTTACATGTTTAATTTGAAAGAAACATCGATTAAAATATTTGTACTATTTATTTGTTACACCAAGTACCAACATAGCTGTCATTTGTTTTAATTCTACCGTCAATAACTTTAACAAAAATATTCAAAAGAAAAAAATGTTGTGTGGTTTTATGAAACCACGGTAAAAGTGAAACTGTTCGAACGGTTCCGAACACTGCTTTGTGTAGCGCATGTCGCGTGACGGTCGGCTGCCGAGTAGGTATACCTACTCGGCAGCCGCGATACACGCGACATGCGCTACACAGACCAAAAAGTTTGAGACGATGTAATAAAAGTTTCACTTTAAAAAATATCTGAAGTTTAATAATAAATAAACTAAAGGCAACATGCAGTTATATGTACGGTTAAAAACTTTAACGAATAAGTAAAAAAAAATGACGAATATTGTCCAGCAATATGCGTACATTTAAACGCATACAACATACATACCTACTTAAATACAAAACCAATACGCACTAATTTCGACAGCCTCAAAACACAAAATCGACAAGTCTATATATCTACACTAGCTACGTCTAATCCTTAAGGTGGGGGGCTACATGATTGCTTAGTAATACTATGTTAATTGAGATTACAAGCTTTGGGCAAGTCCAGTGTAGTCCTGTGGACTGCGATAGTTAGCTCAACTGCAGTCCTTTTTAGCTGTCGCTTCGTCGACTTTGTTCGGTTCTAGGTCCGCTTTCGAGGGACCCGGCTGGGGATTGTCGGGGTCTGAAATAATTAAATACTTGCATTATTTACTGAGAATATATGCAAATCAGTAATATTAGAAACAATGGAAGCAAATGCGATCATAGAAACGATATAAACGATTTTTCAAGAGCGGCGACAGCGGCTTACTTATTTAATGTAACGTAATTTGTATATTATTCATCTTGTGTGGATATGTACAAATTGAGTGAAAATTCCCTAAGAACTGTGTAAAATGTTTTACTTGATTTTAAGTTTCTACGACAATCACTCGGCCTAAAGAAAAATTAGTCTCAGTCTCAATACGCTCGAAAATGCAAATATCACTCAGAACGAGCGAAACACTCAATTAACTCCGCATACCTAGAAGACTCTACGACAGGACTGGAATGCCATAAATATTAATGAACCATGAGTCACTCACATTCATCATCTAAGATCTATACAAACTGCTGACATGTTTACGGCCACCACTATGAAATACGTCAATAAGAGCTAATATCAGTCCACGTTAAGGACTCGTAAAGCCGATAATGAAGTATTTATGTAAGTCACATGATTAATCAATACAGGGTATAATCAGCTTATTGGCTATTAGCGATTACATATGACACTCGATTGCGTCAAGGAGATAAGTAGCGGTTCTTATCAGCGTGGGGTCGGCTTAATTACATCTGGATAGCGAGAAAGGTGTCACCGGTGTTTTCCATCTCCTTGGGATTCGTCTTTAAGTTGGATTGAGAAGGCAATTTGTCTCCAAGAGTTGTCATTATTCAAATTGAATAAAAACAGTAATTCGTCTAGAGCAATTTCCATTAGGTAGTATTCAAGTTGGTTTTATACAACTACCTACATTTAGTATGTCACATTTTTTCTTATTCTTTATTTCCCCTTTTAGTATCTATCTCTGGATTCCTTATCATATACAAATCCATTCATCCTTAACACAAGATATAGGAAATTTACACATCATGCTGACCTCTCATCATGATCTTTTCCTCTGATCATGTATTTCTCTCGACCTCGACATCACATGTGAACAGCGCTATAGTTTCAGTATATTTTTTTTCGTTATTTTTAGAAGAAGGATCTTATGCCTGAAAATTTAAAAAGTTCTCGGCTATCTAAAATATCTAAACTGCTTTTGATAGTCCGCGCGACATATGCGGCCTGCGTGATCTGTTTTTAACAAATGTAATAATATTAGCCACAAGACTTCATCTTCAAAGAAACTTTCTGAATATATTATCAGACGTTATTTTATAAGAGAAACATCAGAGTAGGCAGTGACTTCTTATTTATTGAATTAACAATGATACGGTTCCCAAACCGGGATTCTGGTTCACAGTTACCAAATAATTTAGCAAATATTTATATTTAAATAAAATATTCTCATGAAACGAAGGAATTTAAGTATACAGCACAGTAAGTATTTGTATTTGTTATAATAATCAGTCGTGCGATTCAACAATGGGATTAAGATTAGAGCGTGTCACGCGATGATAATATCTGCCATAGCAAATAAACGATAAAAGTTCATTGTACGTGCATTGCGGAGTCTTGTAAATACGCAAACATGTACACGTATAAGGGCGCTTGTGCACTATAAGGAATTTTACTGTCCGGCATTCCGATTTTTTACGGTCCGGTGTGGCATGAAAAAGCCGATGAATTGCTTGTGCACCTGTCCGTCTTTACTCGGATCAGTGCGGTACAGTTCAAGGAAGTTTGGCGGTATAATAAATGATTGTTTTTGCATTTTACAAGAAACGAGTAGGTAAAAATATAGCAGGTGAAATATTATATGTATTACTTCGTTATAATAAAAAGTAAAGTTCCGTAAGAGATTTAAAATGCGTGTTTCACTTATTTATTTTAATCGGTGACGAGGAGCTAAAGCTATTCCCACTTGAACTTTAACTTACCAACACTTACTTAGATAATAATTATAGGTCAATGCTTGGTCAATGTATATAAAATAACAATGCCGACTTCACAAATCTCATTGCCAACTAAAAGAAAGTAAAACAAGAGCTTGCTTTCAATTGGCATATGCAGTAAAAACAGTAAAATCCAAGCAAGTGGGCATTCGAAAACAATTATACCTACAGCGACTCGTAGACTCAAAAAACCATCCGGAATAGGGAAAAGTAAAATGTCGGACAGTAAAATTACGTATAGTGCACAAGCTAGTATATAGATTAATGGCGTGCCATACCGGACCGTAAAAAATCGGAATGCCGGACCGTAAAATTCCTTGTAGTGGACAAACGCCCTTACTGATATTACAGGAGTGACAACATGGTCGAGTCATCACTGATTTAGCCTCTAGTTCATGATATCAAAGCAAATAGCAAATATTCCTACATGATTTCGTCGTTCGCCATCTTATGTATGTATTTATTATAATTTAAAATTTTACATTCTCCAAAGTCTAAAACCTTTTTAGTGAATTTTTATCAATCAATAGTTTAGGTATTGGAATGGGATTTTCCTTTAACCACGCGGTCAATGGTCGTGAACCAATATCTAGTCCTAAATAATTTGGAACAAAAGCAAGACACATTAAAACCAAAACAAGATGTAATGAAAATGAAAATTGAGAACAAATTATCAAGAAAACTGCTTCACATGAATGCCCTCATTTTTAACATACCATCAGGGTAGCATAGGAATATATTCTATTTATTTTATTTATTTATTTATTCATTTATTCAGGAAAACATTTACAATTCTTAAATACTAGACAGTTAAAAAGAAGAAAAAAACAAAATACACTTAAAATCTAAAATTAAATTAAACAAAAATGAATACAAGAAATGTTCCCTGAAAAGGTCTTGGCTCAGCACATTGTCATAGTTCTGAGAACCATAACGCTGATATTCTGCCAAGACCCATACCATACCCGTACCATACATAAAATATAAATACTATAGATAGTGTGAGAACAATATTAGCATATAATATAATAGAAAAAAGTAAAATATTCAAATAGTATTCAAAAAAATATAGAGCCTCATGACCCGTGAAAGGCAAAATGTCGTAATTTGATTGATGCTTTGACATGAACTTAATAACTGTGACCTAGCTATGATTGATCAAAGAAATGGGACATCAACCTAACCCACTCGTATATGTATAAAACGACAGAGTTACTTTTTAGAAGTATTTCTCATGTTATTTTGTTGATATTAGAAGTTATCTATGTAAATATAACCAGATCTTAAACTAGCAAAGATGAAGGTAATGCAGCATAACATGAGTTACGTGTCATATATGATCATTTAGAATGTTTAGATCGACATTCAAGATAAACCTAAACGCCATGTAAACTGCTCATCAAACAGCTGATAGCTGATTGACCTTTCTGTTTTCTATCTTACAAGTATGACTGAAATGCAGGCATGATCATTTAGTTGGGTGCAGTCATGCTGCATGACAACTCATGTAAGCGCATGACATGCTTGCATTGCCAAATAGGCAATATCGTGCAGACGACTAACCAACCACGGTAAATGGCAGTAACACAGGGCAGTAATCAATAATCATAATTCATAATATGTGATGACGTACGGTTGACGTTAAGAAAAGGATAAGATGTATTTTTTCCTGATATTTTTTGACATGTGTATAATTACAATATTGCCATCACTTTTGTGAGACTGTAAAAAAGATAATTATGAGTAAGCAAATCTTTGACCGCCTCCTTGGTACAGTGGTTGACGCGTGAGCGTAAAACCGCGTGAGCGTAAAAATGTCTCGGTCTGGCAGGACACAGGAGGTCTAAAGAAACAGATATAATGCATCTGCCCCTTACCCCACTAGGGGACATGGGACTTCACTTTTTAATCTTCAACACTTAGCAAAATCTATTCATAGTTATGTTAATATGTTTGACCAAATGACTAAGCTAAGTATGTACAAACTCCTATTGAGTAGCACATTTATTAAATCAGAAGAGGTATATCTCTTTTTCTGTTACATGAGCATAATATCGATAAAAGGGATAGTATACTATTAACTACCGACTTGTCCTCCTGAATAAAACAACAGCTTTCGGAGCGAGTATTTGCTTACAGTAGACGCTATTGCGTGGCGATTTCTCGTCCATTGAAATTTTCAAGGTTTATTTTTTCAATATGGAATAATTTACATTGGTGTCCGTGAGATCATCCATTTCTATGATAAAATTCATGAAATCCCTTGACGACGTGAAAGCGTGAAAGCGGAACACCTTTTTATATTTAAATATTACAGTAAGGGACATAATGATGTTTCAGCCAACCATCCGGTTGGATCTAATTTTGAAGCAATCAGCGTGAATAATCAATAATCAGTGGCTATTCACTATCAGTCACTGGTCGATGAACAACACGGACCGGTGCATAGTTTTTCATTATAGATGTGTTTCATACAAGTGGTTAAGGTCTCAGAAGATTCTTAATAACAGAGTCTAATCAGTAGACCAATGAATATGTCTTCACTGCTGTTAAATAAATAAATAAAGACATGCTATAGCTGCAATGATTATTATTTTTAACAATGAGAAATCTGACTGAGGAGATGGTGATTGTCTGATATTCTTACTAAACTAACTACGGATTATTCAGGCAAAGGTGTTTAGGTTTCGATAAGTAAATTAAAAACATCTGGTTTTAAAAAAGGAAATAAACAGATGAATATGTTAATTACATATCCACTTTTTTTATGAGCAATGTCAAACTCAACTCTCAAGTCAGACCGTAGAAATAATGAATAGGTCCGTCCTTTCATGGCTTTCACTTTGTAACTCAGAACTATAAAATGTAAATAATATACTGTATATTTTTATACGGTTTGATTGTTTTTCTAAATCTCATTAAAGAGTCCACAAGTCGAAACTAATTGAAACAAACAGTAGCCACAGAGACATTTTTTTTATTGCTTCTCTGTTAATTAAAAAAGATTAAATCAATTACGATGAATTACGTTCGAGCGGCGAGTCTATTTATAATTTGTAAGGCAATTCTATTGTGAGACGACAAGACCAATGGGATTGGAAAACACGACTCCTATATATTACTTTAGTTATTACGTTGTTAGAAATGAATCGAGGACTATTGAACATATTGTATGAAAGGGAATTGCTTCAACTGTAATCATATTTGACACAAAGAACTTTGATAACTACCTAATATGATCGATGATATTTTATTTTATGCTTTCTTCTATCCTTTATATTTTATAATAAAAGATCGTCGGTGGATGTGGATTAGCTCGTGTTATCGCCCGAAAGTCACTGATTAATCCTTTTTGGCTTTACATGGTATATTAATATTGTCTTTATACTCGTATAAGAATTCATAGCAAATATTCAATCCCTATCCTATTTATTTGTAAAAGTATAGATGACAAGATTCTCACCATCGTAATTTTAGTGTGAATTAGGCACGACATCAAAATAATATAAAAAAGTAACCTTGAAAACATTATCTTCTGGTAACCTCTAAAAACTACAATTAACTTTATCAAGCAGCACAAATAACTTTTCGAGTAAGGTACTAGGTATTAGCACAGACTAATAATAATATACTACGTATACAACAGACGGTGCACTCCATACAAAAAAAGTTGCACTATGAATTTACGCAATTAAAGCGCCAGTGGGGAAATAACGTACTACATGTTCGATTATATCTCTTAGTCTTTTGCTTTTAACACACTAGATGGCACGTTAAACACTGACTTGATGTTCTTTTCCTTCCAGAGCCACTAGATGGCACTAATGTAAATATATGTACACGTACCTTTTATTTTCAAGTCTTTGGCGTCAAGTGTCAACTGTCAACTGTCAACATAATATTTTGTACACGTTCGCAATAACAAATTTGTTCAAGAGAGGAGAAGAATTAATCCATCCCAAATGTAAATACGATTCTCCACAAAAACATTGTAGACACAAGAAAGGGATTTCTACATTTGCTACTAAGAAGGATATGGGATCATGAAGGATTTCATCTGTTTTAATACCAGTAAAATGGAATGAGCGCCGTGGCCGTGACTGTGTTTGGTACATAAAGAATGACAAACATTCAACTTAAAATTATTATGAGTGCATTACGGGCAAACACACAATAAGTTGTCCTTTGACTAAGATGTACTTAATTTTAAGGAACACTAAAATGGATGGCTAGAATAGGTATAATCGCATACATAGTATTTATTTCTAGTCTGTTGTATAAATAATCAAAGACTACAAAATATATAGTGAACTATGTCTTTAATATTAATTCTACAGTTTACAGTGTAGTGTGTAATCTATTGTATGTGTGCGTCTAGAATATATAGTCCTGTTGTTCTACAGTTTAAGCAGTTCAATACAAGCTTACAGTCGAGTCAAGTGTTTCATTAACCACCAACCATTGCATGGCAACCCTGCCAGTTTTGTAAATTGTAGTCTACCTAACCTGACTGTTGGTTTTGATTTGTATCACACAAAGAATACTATACCAAATTTCAAGAAATAAGAATTAAATATTTGATTAACTTTTACTAATATACAGGAGCTTATACATCAAACAAGACCAAAACAGGGCTTTGGAGAAAGTGTTTATGGACAAAGACCACAATACATATGGTGCGGACAACTGCATGAAAAGCATGCAGTAAGGGACATTAAATAAATAAATAAATAAAACACATTTATTGTCAAGATCACAACACGAGATACATATATAAACGAAGGAAAAACAAAAAGAAATAAAAAGAAAAATAATTAAATAAAAATAATCTTATTCCTAAGAACTGTAATGTGGCAGTGAGTGACCTGACAAATGGAGCCAACTCAGTATATGATGGCAAGGTGATTAATACCTCACCACCACTAATTTTCAGTGACCCCAAGTGACTATTGGAGTTTCAGTCTAGAATTGTATATAATGATAATTTAACATGAGTATATTATGTGAAAGATATATTTCTATTAATATGATAAATACTAATAAATAAATACATCAGTTAAAACATGATATACATATATATACATATATATATTGTATAGGTAGATAAAATATCAGTATGTAATTATGTACATATATACTTAATGTAAATAAATAAAATGAAATTATGTATAACTATGTTACCAGAAATGTATGAAATCAAGGAATTGTATACAAATCCTAGTGGTCTAAGATCCGAATATAAGTCGAAATGCAACGGCGTGATAATAGAATGAGACCAATTTTATAATAAATTAAGTGTATTAAAAATGGTTTGACTGGAAAAATCCTGGACAGGATATTTTTTATTAGTTATTAAAAAAAAAATATTTTCATTTTTTATTAATTGCAGTTTCGAGATAATAAAACAAACGTTATTTGAAGACTTATTTACGAATGGGTCTCAAACTAATAGGAAATGTGTACAATGCCGATGCCACTTAGGAAATGTATAAAATATTGTTTAATAAACTATTTAATGCATACATATCCTAGTAAATGTATAATCTTCCTTGGAATTATATATAATTCCAATATCGTATTAGGAAATGTATATAAAGTAAATGATTTCTGTAATAAAACACGTTGTTATTTTTTTTTATTATAGCACTTATTGAGACAATCGGGTAACAGTCTTACCGTAAAATAATAATAATATGTTCATATTATCTTACTAATTAACATTTCTTAAATCAACTTATATTCAATCAAATCAAATTTTCATTTATTTAAGGGTGCTATTACCGATTTTTAACAAAAAACGCTATTTTACGGTACCATTTTAACTCAAAGCAATTACACGTGAGAACAAAGTAATATCTTAATTTAAAGATAATATATTCAGATCTACGATCATCTTATAAAAATTGTACGACGTCATACAAAATTGTCGCTGAAATACGATTTTCCCAGCACAATGATCGCATAAAATGCAAAAAAATGGGGTCTAAAACGGTACAATTTTAAGAAAATTAAAAGCCTAATCTATCTTCTTACCTATAAATTATTGAGGGATATATTATAGTCCTTTATAGATTCTGATAATTTTTTTGTATCTAAATCAAAATTTTATTTCAATTATTAGCTAAAAAAATACTTCTTGATTTCTTCATACATTTTGCTCTCGCGGGTCGTCAGACCGCGCTCAGAAGCGCTCTTGGAAGGACGGGTGTATCGCTCCTTGTCCCAAAAATAAAACGAATTAGAAAAAGATTATTGTGCGTGCACTGTCGTTTTCGTGATTTGAAATATTTGATACTTTTCAGATGCTCTTTTTTATGGGTTGTTGAATAGATTGGTGGGGTAAAACAATTCAAGATGGCGTCGACGAAAATTTGACTTTTTTTCGTGATGGGTGTCATTTTCATAGTTTTTGGGGTAGCTATTAACGAATATGAGGTCAAAACTGAAATCCAAGATGGCGCCGACAAAAATTGTACATCTTTTCGTCATGGGTGTCATTTTCATGGTTTTTGGGGTAGCTATTGACCAATATGAGGTCAAAACTAAAATCCAAGATGGCGCCGACGAAAAATTTGACATATTTTCGTCATGGGTGTCATTTTCATAGTTTTTGGGGTAGCTTTAACGAATATGAGGTCAAAACTGAAATCCAAGATGGCGCCGACGAAAATTGTACATCTTTTCGTCATGGGTGTCATTTTCATTGTTTTTGGGGTAGCTATTAACCAATATGAGGTCAAAACTAAAATCCAAGATGGCGCCGACGAAAATTGTACATCTTTTCGTTATGGGTGTCATTTTCATGGTTTTTGGGGTAGCTATTAACCAGTTTGAGGTCAAAACTAAAATCCAAGATGGCGCCGACGAAAAATTTTACATCTTTTCATCATGGGTGTCATTTTCATGGTTTTTGGGGTAGCTATTAACGAATATGAGGTCAAAACTATAATCCAAGATGGCGCTGACGAAAATTTGACTTTTTCGTGATGGGTGTCATTTTCATGGTTTTTGGGATAGCTATTAACGAATATGAGGTCAAAACTAAAATCCAAGATGGTCGTCGAATTTCAAGATCGCGTCATGGTAATACTGTCGCGTTATGGAGCAAGGCGGCGATTTTGGTATCTATGAATCTGACACGTTTTCTCGGCACACACGTTCTTTTTTTTATTATCTTCGTTTAAATGTTTTAGATAAACTTTATTTTAAAAAAAGTTTAGCGAATATATTTAAAGTTAATAATATCTGTCAGAATATAAACACAGATGATGATTGCCACAGAGTTGCGTTTTATATTACATTTCTAAATTCTAATATTTAGAATTTAGAAATGTAATATAAAACACAACACACAATTTTAAAGAACATTGAAATGCATATGCATTTCAATGTTCTTTAAAATCGATCGTTTTTTTTTAAGACTTTCTACAAAACTGTAGTTGTTAACGTTTTAGTTATTTTATTTAAGTTTACTTTAAAGGAGTAAGAAAAATATACCTAATTATCGACGGTTACATTGGGGATTTGGTAATACCTACATAGCTGTCTCAAAAACCTTGATAATGACACCCATGCCGAAAAGATGTAAGAGTTTCGTCGACACCATCTTGGATTTTAGCTTTGACCACATATTGGTAAATAGCTACCACAAAAACCATGAAAATGACACCCGTGATGAAAAGATGTAAAATTTTCGTCAGCGCCATCTTCGATTTTAGTTTTGACCTCATATTGGTTAATAGATACCCCTATAACCATGAAAATGACACCCATGACGAAAATATGTAAAATTTTCGTCCGCGCCATCTTGGATTTTAG
>CAJQZN010040918.1:0-18192 GCA_907164685.1 Colias eurytheme | reverse complement strand
CATATTCCGCATCCCTAATCCCATATTCCGCGCCCGTGCTGCACTCGCCCCCGCGCCGCGTGTCCGTGCGCCAGCAGCGCGACTGGAAGGTGCCGCCCTGCGTCAGCCATTGGAAGAATGCTAAGGGTGCGGAACAGTGATTTGTGATTAGAGAGCCGGAATATGTGATAAGGGACGCGGAATATGAGATTAGGGACGCGGAATATGAGATTAGGGACGCGGAATATGAGATTAGGGACGCGGAATATGGGATTAGGGACGCGGAATAAGGGATTAGGGATGCGGAATATGGGATTAGGGACGCGGAATATGGGATTTGGAAATGTTTTGTATTTAGGAAGATGGAATATGGGATTTGGAAAACAAAATATAAAATAAGGGATGTGGAATAAGATATTAGGAAGTTGGAATACTCGATTTACTAATGCGTGTGTGCAGTGAAGAAGTACTGAAAAATGTCGTAGTGAAGCTGTGTGTCCGTGCGTCAGTGAGGGATTGTGATTTGTGCTGTTTATTTGTTTATTAATCAATTTAAAATATGACCATGAAAGATAACTGAACAAAACGTGATAGGGAATATGAGATTAAGAAAATGGAATACTTAATTTACTAATGCATACATGCAGTAAACTATATTAATCTTGGTTGGTACATGCGACATGACATAATGATTTATGACTCGAAGGACCTGCCATGTGTCAGCCACTGGATGAATGCGGACATGCATGTTCGTTTTATGGAAGAAATTAAAATATGTGAACAATATAAAGTTATTGAGTGATAAATAATTTTTAAACGGAGTTTTAAGAAAATAATAAGACTATGCGATAACTTTTAAAGACTAAAATATGAGTAAATCAAAGAATATGTAGGAAAAACATATTATGTATAGGTATAATTTTTATATACAAAATATAGTTTATTGTTTCCCGCAAATATGAGCTTCACTACGGGAGCGAAAACTCGCTTAAATCAAGCCGATGACACTGCGCATTTAAAAGTTTCACGCACACAGTAACGCGCGTGCGTGTGTATGTGCAAAAGTTAAAAAAAAAAGAATAATATGAAATTTTCTTAAACTTATAACTCGAGAATTACTGAACGGTTTTAATGATTTATGGCTTGTTTGAATCCAATTGGATAAGCATAACAACTGTACAAAATTAGAAAACTCAACAAATTCGTCCACCCGTTCATAGTTGGAATCAGCTAGTAATAAAAAATTACGATTTTTATTACAGATATAAAGTAATAACTAATTTAAACATTTCTATTCAGGTTACACAATACCTCTGGATAAGCGATTAGCGGCGGACGGTCGGGGGCTACAACAAGTGCACATTAATGAGAATTTCTCCAAACTAGCCGAAGCTTTGTATATAGCCGATAGGTGAGTGTTAAAATTTGTAAATACATATATCAGAAAACTTTGGCAAAAAGATAACATAAGATGTCAATGAATATGCCTTATCAGTATTAATATACCTACTGTTACTACTAAACTTACATTTGCCTATTAAAAGATCGTCAAAAATGGCCTAGTGTTTGTATAAAGCATTGATTGTAATTTATACTTCACTTCCAGGCAGCAAAGTATACTGTATCACTCGAATTAGAAAACTCTGCCTTATACACAGGTTGGCAGAGTTTTAATTCAGATAATGTTGATCGCGATTATGAGTCTCAATGTTTATTTTCGTCCATCTTAATAATTTTCTTTTGATTTAGCATCCTTATATGGTTGAATTTTTCCACAATTTACATTATCTATGACAATTTCACTTATTCTTGCATCATTAATATTTGATAAGTAATTTTCCTATATTTCCTCACAATTTTCTTATTGATTTTCACAGGAAAGCTAGAGAAGCCGTGGAAGCGCGTGCGCAGCTTGAAAGAAGATTAGCGCAACGTGAGAAGGAAAAGAAAGAAGAACACTTGAGAATGTTAGCGCAGAGGGCCAGGGACCATAGGGCTGGTTAGTTGATTAAATATTATATTGTTGAAGATATTTAATTGGATACTGTAAGGTTTTTTTGTGAAATATTTTTTACCTTAGATCTCGTCACCACTTTCCATCAGGTGGGATTGGGGTCAAACGTCCACCTATTTATGTATATAAAAACAATATATATATATATATCTGGTTTTAATGAGATATTTCGTTAGTGGGAATGTCTGTTAAAAACAATGGTTTGTTGCTAAAATTTAACAAGAAACATTTTTTTTTTATTGTATGATAGGGAACATGTTGTAAATATATAAAACACCCACACGCTTCGCGTTGTGTGGCGTGCAATATAAATATTTTTTTTTTGTTGTCGTTGTTAACCTTGCCTTAACTACCAGTATCTTTATTTGAGAGAAAGAAAAGACATTTATTTTTACACACGAACAAAAAAAAAAACGGTTATACCTTATTATTTCATGATACTATTGCCACAGAAAACATAGTGTTGCCTACGTACAATTACCTAATAATCCTATATTTTATTAATTAACCTTAAAATTAACAGGTATAAGAGCACCGGAAGAGGAAACGGAAGCGCCAGCGGCGGAAGTCGAAGGAGAATCGGCGGAAAGAGACAAGTTACGCGCGGAGAGACATAAGGAGAGACAGAGAGATCGGAATCTTGCTCGTGCGGCGCCTGATAAGCGGTAATTTGGTCTAAATATTAATATATTGTAACCCCAAGTATACAAGTCGAAGGAGAATCGGCGGAGAGAGACAAGTTACGTGCGGAGAGACATAAAGAGAGACAGAGAGATCGGAATCTTGCTCGTGCAACGCCTGATAAGCGGTAATTTAACATAAATATTAATATATTGTAACCCCAAGTATAAAAGTCTAGGGAGTCGAAACACAAAGTACGTGCGGAGAGACAAAGAGATCGGAACTAGACTCGACCGGCGCTTGATAAGCGGTAAAATTTATTTTATACATTGACATAACAAGTAAGACATAAAAAGTTAGATCAATCATCTTGAAAAATTGTCCTAAACAAAACTCTGCCCACGCATATTCTATAAGGCAGAGTTTTGTAATAAACTGAAGTGTGTTGTTTCGCGGGTATCCGTTTTAAAATATTTATTTACTAGCGGTCCGCCCCGGCTTCGCCCGTGGTACATATTTCGCAATAAAAGGTAGCCTATGTTCTTTCTCAGGGTCTAAAGATTGTCTGTGCCAAATTTCATCAAAATCGGTCCAGTAGTTTATGCGTGAAAACTATACATACATACATAATATAGATTTATTTAAGTATAGATTTATTTGAAGAAAGTAGATGACATAGATACATTTATGTTAAAGTACTACATACTATATGAAATTGTCGCTATTATTTTTTATTAATTATTTTTTTCTTTTAGTGGGAAATTGGTTAAGGAGCGAGAGAGAGATATATCAGAGCAGATAGCTCTCGGCCTACCAGCGAAGACAAACCAGGGTGGGGAAGCCATGTTCGATCAGCGGTTGTTTAACAATTCCAAAGGAATGGATAGCGGTGAGTTATTGAAACTTCTTTACTCCTAAATTTTGACCCATGAGGGTTTTTTTAAGAAGAGAGAGCGATTAAATTAGAGTGCGAAAGAACGAACGTAGCCTGGCATAGAAGTTTCACTTCTGACATGTGTACTTTGTTCGCACGCACTTTTTATTGAAATTAAGGAGCCATCGACTCGCTACCGTCTTTTTGTGGATGTTTGGAAAAAGTCAATCCTCAGTATATTGTGTAGTATTTTATTTGAATTTGAATATACATGCGCGCGAGCAAAACTAGTTTTATTTTAAAATCACTACATAGTATAAAACAAAGTCGCTTTCCCTGTCCCTTTGTATGCTTAAATCTTTAAAACTACGCAACGCGGTTTTTTTTTTAATAGATAGAGTGATTCTCCAGAAAGGCTTTAGTATATAATTTATTCGGTTTTAGACAAAGCGGGCGAAGCCGCGGGCGGAAAGCTAATATTGTATATTGTTCCACATCGCAGAAGATCGAGACAAATGGCGTAAAATAGCTAGGAAATAACACCAAAATGATCACGACCCTCAAAAAATTCAAATTCAAATTCAATGTTTTAACGTGATAACGTTTTTAAAATCGCATTGGTCGGGTGACATGTTCAGAAACTTGTGTCACACCAAAACCTCACGAGCGCGATCGCAGGTTTAACGAGAGAGAGACGGACCGATCTCCCGTCTCATCTCGAGCGCTGCCACCAATAACACGTTATCACGTAAACATCTCGATCGTAAACCTACTTTACAAACAACCAATTTTTTCGTAGAAAATGGTTAGATATTGTGCTGTTTACGGATGTATTTCATCAGAAAAATGCGAATTTTTTTTTACGCTAGTCACAAATGTGCCAACTATAAAGCGTTAACACACACATTTGCAGTCTCTACAGTGTGACTGTCAAAACGATAATTTTGTATGGAGTGTCCGGGGTGTGTCACAACACCAAAATGATCACGACCCTCAAAAAATTCAAATTCAAATTCAAATTCAACGTTATTTTCGCAGGTTACGGCGACGACGAGGCGTACAACGTGTACGACAAGGCGTGGCGCTCGGACGCGGTCGCGTCGCACATCTACCGACCCACTCGGAACGCGGACACCGAGAACTATGGCGGCGATTTAGATGCGCTCGCTAATACTAGACGGTGGGTTGAATTATAGTAGAGCCATTTTAATAGGCAACATTTGACAGTTCAACAAAATTCAACAATGTAACCTAGTAACGACGACATAGAATAACATGATATTTCGTTTTGTTAGAACTGCACATTTGCTTAACTTTTTTCAATTACGATTACATATTTATAATAATAATGACCGATACAAGTAATTTTAAGATTTCATTTTACTGATAAACCATTCTAAACATAATAAACAATTTCTGAATTGAAGAACTGACGTCGCTACAATTTTGTGTCAATAAACCTTTTTTACTTTTTAAATTAGAGACGTTACTCTAAAAATAGAAATATGACATCTAGAATCGAATGCATTGATTACTTGTGAATAAAAATCATCATAAATTAATAAATGTGTTTCAAGTTCGATTGACAAATGTTTCAAGTCCGTATCGACTAATTCACTTAAATCGATGTTTTTAAGCAGGTTACCTCTCTTCGAAGATAAAATTGACAGACGTCAAATGTTGCCTATGAAATTGGCTCGACTATAATATTTAGAATTTGCTGGGAACGTCTTCTTCTTTTTTTTGGATAAAAGGTGCCAGTGTGTTTTTTTGAAGTAAAACTTCTTTAGGCGCGACTAGGGAGTAACTCAGATATTTTTTCTGACGGAAGTAACGCTGTGTAGTTTCCGCCATTTAAAAATAATAATTCTGATTGGTTGTAAGTATATGTCATATACTACACGCTTCTTGACTTATACGCCAGCTAGTGGCAAATATCACAATCAATTAGGATTATTTATTTTCAAATTTTCAAACGGATCAATTGTGAATAGCAAAGTGAATGAAAAATTCAACAGTTTTAAAAACATTATTTTAAATTGCAAAATTTTTTGAAAATCTCTAAATATACTTGTTTATTTATTACTTTTAAAATAAGTAAATTAAAAATAAATTTTCTGACAATTGCGACATTTTATAATATTCAATAACAAGGTTATATTGACATGTGCGTTTTACTTCAATCGCGCGTAAAGGTTACACGCACACACTTTTTTTTATTTGACAGGTGTCAGTATGGTGATGTTTTTTTTATTGAAGTGAAACTTCTTTATCGGGGTTGGAAAAAATTTAGTGTAACATTTATTCGTTACGCGTGACATTTTTCCGTTACGCGCCATCTTTTTCTTGTCCCTACCACGCGTGATTCGACGTATTTATGTAAAGTTGCATATAGTAAATTATTTTTGGAAAAATAGGGTCATAAAGAAGTTTCACTTTTTACGTGTGTACACTAGTACACGCACACATTTTTTTTATTAAGTAGGTGTCGGTTATCTTGGTAACTGGTGCTAACATTGTGCTACGAGCTCATTTAATTAAAACATAAATTAATACCAAAAGAAGTTAGTTAAGGAGGTCATTTTGGTGTAATGACCAATATATTATTTTATTTTATACTTTTGCGACACAGAATGGGGAATATTCATGTTTTACTTTTTTGTCTTAAATTAATAGTTTCTATTTTGTAACGTAGAAAAAAATATTAATGGGCTTCAAAATACTCTAGATATTTTTAAAAATGAAATTTAAAACTTTTAAAAAATTTAAGCAGTTCAAACGCCGCCATTTTGCGCGCGCTTTGCGTGACGTCACATGACACGTCCAGTGGGTGTTTATCTTAGTGTTTACTGTGGAGTGATGGATACAATGTCGTGTCAGATGACGTCACATTTCGTTCGACCAATGGTAGCGCGTTTTGGAAGTTTGAATTTTGCTCCCTTATTTTGCACTTTTTGAATATTATTTTAGGGGTTTAAGTAATAAGTAAATAAAAAAATCATTTTCATTATAATATTACGATAATAAGTATTCGAGAGAAAAATATTTTAGGCCATTTCAAATTTTATGCATATTCCCTATTGTGTATGAAATAAGCCTAATAAATAAATTTTATATTAAATTTATATTTATATTCTAGTTTCGTGGCTGACAAAGAGTTTGCGGGCACAAGCAGTACGAACACGCGTTCTGGACCAGTTCAATTCGAGAAGAATCCACGCACTGAGCCCGTGAGTATCACTACATAGTATAAAACAAAGTCGCTTTCTCTGTCCCTATGTCCCTTTGTATGATTAAATCTTTAAAACTACGTAACGGATTTTGATGCGGTTTTTGAAGTGAAAACTTCTTTGGCGTTGAGCACTTTTTCTGTAATGGGTATAAAATCTTAAACTCGCGTCAGGACACGTGACCTGATCGAAAAAGCGTAAGACGGATACCATTCCAAAATATCAAACATGCTCAACGTTAATAATCAAGTTTTCACTTCTGCCGGCACTCCCCCAGTGCAACCCGTCTTTTTTTTTAATAGATAGAGTGATTCAAGAGGAAGGTTTTAGTATATAATTTATTAAGTTTTAGACAAAGCGGGCGATGCCGCGGGCGGTAAGCTAGTATTTTTATAAATAGTTTTTATTGCAAAATTCAAGTTTGTAGTACAGTAATAGCCCGATTTACGCGCGTTGTCAAGAGAAAAATAAATAGTCATTTGAACCTAAGGCGCGGGACATATACAAGCGGCGCGCCGCGCCGCTTGTATATGTCCCGCGCTGCCGGCGCGCATAGCATGCGAGTGTCACACGTATTTTTTTTTCAATAAAACTTTTTATTGTATTTCCTCCACATAGACTCAAACCCGCAACCCCCGGCAACCAGAAGCAGATTTCGACCCGTTCGGTTTGGATCGGTTCTTGAGCGAAGCGAAGCGAGCGGACAAGAGCGCGCGCAAACACGAACCGCAAGCGAAGCGAAGGCGGGACTGACCACTAGTATGTATGTTTAATCTAAACTTCTTTACTATTATAAAGCTGAAGAGTTTGTTTGTTTGTGTGAATGCGTTAATCTCGGGAATCTACTGGTCCGATTTGAAAAATTCTTATGGTGTTGGATAGCCCATTTATCGAGGAAGGCTAAAATATATAGGTTAGGCTATAGGAAGGCTATAGGTTAGCTAAAAATATTTTTTTAATGTAGAATAGGGCTATAATATGTGTTATTATGTATTGTTTCTCACGAAAAACGAGTTTAAATGGTGTATTTATAGGTATTTTTCATATATTATTATGTTTACAACGAAATAAGTGCTTTAAAATAACATATACATAAACATATTATACAGTTAAATTATAAGTGCCGAAAAATTGTGTTCATTTGCTTTCAATTTAGCGCATTATTTATCATTACAATTTTACGATGACATCATTATAAAATAATTAAACTTATATGTATACGTAATGGCCATATCTTAGATTTGCTCACTTCATGAAATTCTCGACAATTTCGTCGGTCGCATTTCATGTTTTAATGTCTATTGGCCACATTATGATGTGGTTCTTCACTTAATTTTTCAGTCCCATATAAAAAGATAAAATACGAAAATCATAATATGAACCTTTCAAATTTTGGTTAAATAACTCCTATACTACTACTCTTATATATTTTATGAGTAAACCAAATAACTTTATTAACAGCATTTCTCTTGTTTCAGATTGCTGTATTCCACTGTTGTCTATATTTTATAGATATTATTGTTTCGACGCCGGTCAACATATTCAATCGATATTTTTCGCTTATAGAGTTTCTTAGCAATTGTTTATTTGCCGAAAAATACTTTCAATTTTCGACAAATAAACTTGCTGTTTGCTACAAGAGAAAATTTAGATCGATTTAATATAGAAACCGGGGTTTAGTTGTAAAAATAATAGATGTAAGTTAATTTTTTATGAAATAAACATTTTGACACCAATATCTTATTTTTATTTTGCAAACCTGTATCTAACGTGATCCTTACATTACAAAAATAAATAAATAATACATGAAACTGATATTACTACAACGTTACATTGTAAAGAATCTCACATAAGTTAATATTCGTTCATATTATGTGTATCGAATAAAATTTAAACTATTAAACTACGTACTTGTATTCTGTATTAAAGCATAGAATGTGTTTTCTGGGTTTCATGCAAAAGCTACTAGACGGATTTTGATGACACTTTTTGTTATATTATAGTTAATATTCAAAAGCGAATACGTAAATCGAAAGCACGAACACTAAATTATACACATATGACATGTATTTTGTTGGTAGCGCACGGCGCAATGAAAAAAAAACGGTCGAATCGCGAGGCGTTTAACAACTTTATAATATTGTATATTATGAATTATATTATAGTCGAGCCAATTTAATAGGCAACATTTGACAGCTCTACTATAACTGCATTAAAAATCGTGTTCGTCATTTGCTTCGCTATTTACGCGAATGTGTAAAGCTCACACCTAGCTAAGACCAAAAAGTAGAATAAATACTACAGATATATGTGACGCTTGACGGCTATAATATGTTCGTGGACGAATGCGGAATGACAAAATTATTCACACCGCACCGCGAGGCGCGAATGTGAACAGTATATCGTGACGCACCCGTATACAAAATAATATTCCTTGAGTCATCAGGCGAAAAGTCGTTTGGTCATTGCCTATTGGTTATGTGAAACAGATTTCTTTGGGTAATAGGAATTAGGGACCCGCTGGAAACTTGGCTCGGTAAAGAAAGGAAACCGAGCGCGATATATAATTTCAAGCACTATAGCAATCAAGATAAAGTAGAATATATAGGTAAATTAATTATATAGGGAATGTGTACATATGTAAGTTTTCGATCATAAAAACGACTACACAAGTTGGGTTGTAGGGAGCTACCATGCTACATAGTGGTTTTATTTTTTTTCTATCTGTACACTTTTTGCGATAAGTGAACACCTGAGCTACGCAACTTTTTCTGATCTCAGAGAGAATATTGTTCGTAATTGTGCAGACTTTACATACCTTTTTCGATAATAAATGGTCTCACCAACGCAAAATATATCAACATGAACATGTTATGCCTACCTAAAAAACTGTTTCATTTTATAATTTGGAGTATATGTATTAGCCCTTTGCGTCAATTTCATTATTAGAGACGGAGACTTTGCATTTAATCGTGTCCCTTCGTCCAGCATACTCACCATGGTGAGTATTACAATCCTGATATTTCATGAATGTCAAAAAACTGTTCTGAAATAGTGCTAAATAGTGCCCAAAGGAAAAAAATAGTGCTCTTGTACTTGCGAAGTTATAGCCATAGTTCGATGAGTATGCTGGACGAAGGTTTCGCCCAGCATACTCACCTCCGTCCGGAGAATCTGTATACGCTTCAAACATAATTCATACTTCAAAAAATAGTTCCCAAATAGTGCCAAACGGTGCCCAAAAAGAAAAAACAGTGCTCGAATAACTTCGGAGTTATAGGCTTCGTTCAGTGAGTATGCTGGGCGTAGGTTCTACGCCCAGCATACTCACCTCAGTGCGCGAATATCGAACGAGCTATAGGTATAATTTACGTCTCAAAAAATTGTGCTTGAAATAGTGCCCAATATCAGTCCAATTTTTGCTTGACTTTTGACTTAGAAAACCATTAAATTTTAATGTAAACTTCTACATACTAACGTAAAATGGGGTACAGTCGTCGACACATGTTTTTGGACAAAAATATTAAACTTTCTAATTGTAGACTTCATGTTATTGGAAATAATTAAGGTATTTTCTCACATGTCAAAAACTTTCGATTAAATGCATTATTATATATTTTATAAATAATAATAAATGAATGAAACTTTAAGCGTAAATGAAGTCTATTACCACAGACTACTATTACTTCATTGCATTGTGTGTTTGTCTGAATAAAAACCAGTAGAATTGGAGGATAAAACCAGGCCTCCGCAGAAGTAGGTATATAAATAGGTATTTGAGATCCAATTAGATAAACAAACAAGTTACATTACGTTATTATGTGTGTACCTACCTACATCAAACCTTTAAAAAAGTAACTAAGTAGGTACTCATTTTTAAAACTTCTTAAGCATGTCCTTAATTTTAAGTGTACAGTGTCATATTCAACGAAAAAATGAACGTGTTTTTGTAAAAAACAACTCGCTTGCTACCTAGTTTTACAGTGCAATTAATGAATGAGTGTAAAATCAATTTAGTTCAATGCCACTATTATAAATTGAAATATACTTACTGATTTGGGTGCAGCTCCTATATTGATTACGTACTAGATACACAATTTTATATAGGTAAATAATGACATCACCAACACATTGTTTGGTTTTGCAACCCACTATGTAGTCAAACTCAAAAGCCGGCGTTATTATAATGATGTGCGACGAAGTAAACAAACAAAGAAACTGAGAAGCGCTTGTTCGTTTCGATTGCTTTGTGACACAAAATGGACCCTTATCACCTTCAAAATACAGATCAGTCTTGTCTAATAATCGTAAGATGTTAGGGCAGCGCCATCTAGTATTTAAACATAAACATATTCATTTGCGTCGCGGGCGCCGCGCGTCGTAAGCCCCATACCTATTGACCGTACGTGCAGGGCCGAGCCGCCCCTGTGTGCGAAGTGTGCGGCGCACACAGGCGCCAAGACAATAGGGGCGCCGCGCCGCCACTGCCACCAAAATTATTTTTGTTACCTATATGATTGTTTTTTGTAGTGGAGTATCGACAAATAAGTAGGTACAATAGGCGCAACATAGGCCTTGTAAACAACAAAACATCTATAACGCTTATTGAACAAGTCTCTCAATATTTAATCATTTATGTTTATTATTATTCACGTTTATGGTTTCATTTTACGTTTAGGGTTTTAGTTTACATTCCTTACGAGCTCAACGTTAAAACGGCGGCAGTTCTTTGAACAAGAGAAAAAGTACTAGTTATTTTAAACCGTAGAGGCGCCGAGTTTGTATGAGTATGAAATTAGTCCACTCATTTCGTCCGAAAAAAAAGGCAAATAAAAGAAAGTGAATTTGCGCATCTATTTTTTTGATATGTTGTAGGGGATACCTAGAAAAGCTTAACTTGAGTTTTTCGACCAAGATTTCCTATGAGCTTTCGTCGCCATCTTGAAAAAAGGGGTAAAATTGGTTTTTCGGCAATAACACGGCTATCCGATGAAATTCGGAAATCACTTATAAGACACTTTTTGTTCCTTTTTTAATGCTCTACAATTAAGTCCTGACCATGTTTACTGTATCGTGCATAGTTATCGAGATTATAAAACCTGGCATCCGTTTTGACGAGTGTGTTTGCATTTTTTCAATTACAAAATTTTCTTGAAACCATTTTCATTCATTTTACCGTGTGTTGTACTTTTTTTCGCTTAATTGTACAGTTCAACTTTTTTTTTACTGCACAAACAAATTATTTGTTTAAAAAATATACTTTAGTGTGATCTTTAATTTGTTCTAAAGTCTGGTCTATGTACTTATTTTTTATCCCATCAATTTCCTAAACAATTTCCCATTCGATTCGCCATGCGAACACAACCGAGCGAGCAGCTCACTCGACGGTGAGCGTGAATTCACCGACTCTGCGGCGCGCTGGAGATCGTAATTTTTGTCCAACTAAAAAACTCCAGAAAGAAAATTGTAGGTCTGCATATTCTCTACAAGTTCGAATTCTACGATTTTTTAAATACATGTATATGTATTAGATACATATTATACATAATGTAGGTATATGTATTATGTCCTAAACAAAAAAAAGCAAAAAACTAAAAATGTGTCCTGAATTTTTGAAGTGAAACTTCTTTATCGGGGTTGGAAAAAAATTGAGTGTAACATTTTTCCGTTACGCGTGACTTTTTCCGTTACGCACCATCTTTTTCTTATCCCTACCACGCGTGATTCGACGTATTTCTGTAAAGTTGCATATAGTAAATTATTTTTTGAAAAATAAGGTCATAAAGAAGTTTCACTTCGTACGTGTGTACACTAGTACATGCACACATTTTTTTTACTTTATCGATCAATATCTCGATAACGATGCATGATACGGAAAAAATGGTCTAGACTTAATTGTAGAGCATAATAAAAGGAACAAAAAGTGTCTTATAAGTGATTTCCGAATTTCATCGGATAGCCGAGTTATTGCCGAAAAACAAATTTTACACCTTTTTTTTAAGATGGCGGCGAAAGCTCATAGGAAATCTTGGTCGAAAAACTCAAGTTAAGCTTCCTACTTGAGTTGGTATCCCTACAATATATCAAAAAATTAGATGCGCAAATTCACTTTTTTTTTAATGTATATAATGAGTGGACTAAATATGAATGAGTGAGTTTCTGAACGCAACCCGATGCGATGCGTGCGACGCAAGCGGGGCCCGGGGGTGGGGTCATGGGTATTCCCCGATTTTAACGAACGAGATAGCTAAGGCAAAACAAAACAAATGAACAATCATTTGATTGTAAGTGTGTGTGTGTAAGGTGCGCATTGAATTTTTATAAAAAAAGAGGCGCTTCATAGGTTTCGCACACAGGCGCTGCCGGGGGTCGGCGCGGCCCTGCGTACGTGCATCCATTACTGCCACACTATATTGAACTTTATCACATGAGGAATACAGGTGAATTCCGTAAACGTTGTGGTACCGTCCTTGATCCGGAAAATGATTATTTTGAATAATTTTGTCAGTTGTAATGTAAGCATTAATAACAGCAACTTTATTTTTCATGCATGATTTACTTCATTTGATATCTTAATCCTTCAAGCGCCGTGATCTAGACAAAATATATAAAATCATTGTTCCTAGCTACCGGGGTCCCATGCGACGCGCGAAGGCTTAGTCATATTATTATAAAGTATTATTAAAATAATGTGTAATTAATAATATTGCGATTCTAAAGTAAATACTCCCTTACATAGACAATTAATAATTTACACAAGACAAAAATTGTTAGAAAGAAAGTTAATAATATTGTATTCGACTGTACTCAATGTAATGTATGTAGAAGTTTACAATCAAATTTAATGGTTTTCTAGGTCAAAAGTCAAGCAAAAATTGGACTGATATTGGGCACTATTTCAAGCACAATTTTTTGAGACGTAAATTGTACCTATAGCTCGTTCGATATTCGCGCACTGAGGTGAGTATGCTGGGCGTAGAACCTACGCCCAGCATACTCACTGAACGAAGCCTGTAACTCCGAAGTTATTCGAGCACTGTTTTTTCTTTTTGGGCACCGTTTGGCACTATTTGGGAACTATTTTTTGAAGTATGAATTATGTTTGAAGCGTATACAGATTCTCCGGACGGAGGTGAGTATGCTGGGCGAAACCTTCGTCCAGCATACTCATCGAACTATGGCTATAACTTCGCAAGTACAAGAGCACTATTTTTTTCCTTTGGGCACTATTTCAGAACAGTTTTTTGACATTCATGAAATATCAGGATTGTAATACTCACCATGGTGAGTATGCTGGACGAAGGGACACATTTAATCGCAGATCCTATCAGAATCGGTTCAGCTGTATACTTTATAGCGTATGCCTATGAATTATATAATTTGTTAATATTTTTGACGATAGTGTTGTGCTGTGTTTTTCTACGCTTTCGGTTTTTGCGTATTCCTGCGAATAACACCGGGATAAGATTTGCTAGTGTTATAGATACATTTTCTTATCACAACTACTGCTTATATTGTATAGGTACAGGAGAGAGGATTAGGAGTAGGAAAATAAAACGCCATTTATTTATAAATACAATTTATTAGCAAGTCACTAGGTTGTTAGTTGCAACTCTTTATACAATCTTAAGTCTTTGTACAAGGCAATTTAATTTTAATGCGAGACGCAAAAATAATAAAATAAAAACAAGAAAAACTACAAAATGGTAAATTAATTTTAAAATTTTTGCTTCCCGCCAAAATTATAGTAAAAAAAATGTTGTATCAACAAAATTAGTATTACATACGTATATCATAAAAGCGGAGTAACTTTGATCTAAAAAACAATAAGTACAATTTACGTGTTTTCAAATCGATTACTTTGGGAATGTTTATAATATCGACGTTAATTTCTACATTGTGAGTATTCTACACCATATTATTAGTAATTTTGTTTGATTTCGTATCTCAAAAAAATTTCAAAAAGATATGTTCATAAATCAATCGAAATTATTAACAAAACCAACCGTAAAAAAAAAAGTATTTGTTCTCATAATTTTAACGTGTATAAAAATTAAAAAATCAGTACTTTAAATAATGCTCTAGTGCACATTACACTCACACTTGGTGCAGTGTAAAACAATCAAATGCACACAACACTCAAAGTTTCAATACTTTAAAATTTAATGAAAACTTAATATTTCTGATTACATTTACATGGATATTTTATAAAAACGTTTATAAATGCGGGATTGAGCTCACATTATCATAGTTAAAAGAACTCAAAAGATAAATAATGGTACAAATCTAACTTATTTAACACGAAAAAACACCATTCAAAGAACAACTCATACCTTGCAAACATATTTTAGACTCAACATAACGAATCATCTTTATTTAAAAAAGATGTTATATTTGAAAAATGCAAAACATTTGAAGTAATATAAAAAGCCATTTTTATTTCGATTTAGTATTTATTATAACGATAAAATTTTACATTCGTGCTCAGTTTGGGACCTATAATTTACAGAATTAGGTCATACGTATATATTATTATTAATTTATTATTTAGTCAGCTTTCCTAGGCCTCCGCTTGCGTGTCTCCGGTTTGTCGGCCTTCGCCCCCTCGCCTTCGCCCTTGTCTTTAGCTTTGTCGTCGTCGGATGTCTGAAATTAGTAAATGTATAGTTTAATATTTAATATTTAGTTTGATAGCTTTCAAAATCCCTACTTCTACACTAATATTATAAAGAGGAAAACTTTGTTTGTTTGTTTGATTGTAATGAATAGGCTCATAAACTACTGGATAGATTTTAAAAATTCTTTCACCATTCGAAAGCTACATTATCCACGAGTAATATAGTATAGGTTTTATCCCGGAAATTCCACGGGAACGGGAACTATGCGAGTATTTCTTTGAAACCGCGGCCGGAGCCGCCGGCGGAAAGCTAGTAAATAAATGCGAAAGTAACTCTGTCTGTCTGTTACGCTTTCCCGCTTAAACCTCTCAACCGATTTTGATGAAATTTGGAACAGACAATCTTTAGACCCTGAGAAAGAACATAGGCTACCTTTTATCAAAACACCACGCGGGCGAAGCCAGTGCTTTATAAAAAATTCTTACAAACAAAATTGGCAAAAAGACGCGTGTGATACCTCCTCGTGATCGATGTTTTTTTTAATTCCTAAATATATAATTTTAAACTCTTCTGCTACATATTTTATTTCCGCCCGCGGCTTCGCCCGTGTTTTCAAAGGAAAACCCGCATAGTTCCCGTTCCCGTGGGATTTCCGGGATAAAACCTATCCTATGTGTTAATCCAAGTTACCATATGTGTGCTAAATTTCATTGTAATCGGTTCAGTAGCTTTTACGTGAAAGAGTAACAAACATCCATACAAACTTTCGCCTTTATAATAGTATTAAAATATTTGTTTAAATATGAAAAATTAAGATAACGATCCGAACAAAAAATTAAAAACGATAATTAGTAGCTTATTTTTTAAGTACATACAAGAATTACATTTCTTAACATTATCAACAAAATTCAACTCAATTGGTAAAATTAATACTTATTAATTTTACCAATTGAGTGAGTGAGTTAATTATTATAGTTATTACACCGGAAGGTCTGCTATCCATCAGAAAAATAATAATTAGCATTCCATTAAATTTTACATTGTTTAAAATTAAAAACAAATATAATTCTTCTGTCTATACTTATATATTATAAAGCTGAAGAGTTTGTTTGTTTGTTTGTTTGTTTGAACGCGCTAATCTCAGGAACTACTGGTCCGATTTGAAAAATTATTTCGGTATTAGATAGCCCATTTATCGAGGAAGGCTATAGGCTATATATCATCACGTTAAGACCAACAGCAGCGGAGCAACGCGGGTGAAACCGCGGGGCGAAGCTAGTTAAATATAATTATAAAGAAAGTATTTCTTTATTTTCTTAATATATAAAACAAACAAAGACGCCATATCCATAACTCGGTCGAGAACGGCGACCCCTCTTCAATATGGAAGTTTCTAAAATCCTTAGGAGTTGGTAAATCATCTCACGCTTGTTCACTTAATAACTTTAATATTGACGCTTTAAACGCTCATTTTTCATCATCATCTAACCTTAATGTTTCTACTATACAACAGACACAGTGACATATCACACTAGCGGATTGCGAGCGGTTTCAAAGCGGAGCGGGTGCGCAACGAATACGTTGCGGGCGCGCAACGAACACGCCGCGGTTGCGCAGCGAATTCGTTGCGGACGCGTCATTTTGTATACTCTCGCACAAAAGCCAGCCCTTCCGCCTTGCCTAACTTCCATTCAATATTTCCATCGTTTCTGTAGCACTCAATTTTTTAACCGTACTGTGGAAATGCACTTACTTAACAGTTAACTAAAGATGTAATAACAACTGGAGTTGTTAAAAAAAGGTGCTATAAAATTGAATTACTAGGACTTTTAGAATGTACCATACATTCCAAAAGTATGTAACGACTGACCAGTATAATCTCTCCCATAGCAACGTATGTTATAAAGAGATTTTGTGAACCTAATTATGAGCAAAGTGATAGTGAGTTGCTGGTTGCTTGATAAAATTTTCTATTCACTGCTATTTATCTAATAATAAGATAGCCCTGTTTTAGTTAAGGAGCTTTAACATTTATTTCACTAATGAACTTTCTTAATGAGCAATTAAGTTATCTGATTGCATTTCGACCAAGATTTAATAGATAAAACAATACCCTAAACATTAACATGTTATGAAACTCGTAAAAAATAATGATCTCATAATTATTATACTATCACAAGTTATAAGTAACAACCAGCACGGATTCCATTTTGTTAATGAGTGTACATGACTGCGACGTAAACGTTGCGCATCTGCCACGCGTCCGCAACGAATTCGCTGCGCAACCGCAACGTATTCGTTGCGCACCCGCTCCGCTTTGAAACCGCTCGCAATCCGCTAGTGTGATATGTCACTTAATTCTCTTTCTACCACTTCAGCTCCTGTTTTCCCCCCGTTCTATTTTAAACGATGCACTGTAGCGGAGGTTAAGAAGACGATATTGTCCATATCTTCGAACGCAGTCGGTGCTGACCTTGTAAGTCGTAATATGATCCTTCCTATCCTTGATATTATTGCTCCTGTCATTACCCATATCCTTAATTTCTCACTTACCTCCGGCAAATTTCCAAATGCTTGGAAAGATGCTCAGGTTATTCCTCTCCCTAAAAAATCTAATCCAAACTGTTTTTCCGATTTCCGTCCTATCTCTATTTTACCTTTCCTTTCCAAGGTCCTCGAACGCATCATCCATGCTCAATTAAGTTCATACTTAAACACTCATAGCATACTTTCTCCTTTTCAATCCGGTTTCCGTCCTGGTCATAGCACGACTACTGCTCTCGTTAAGGTCACAGATGACATCCGTTCAGCTATGGACAATAAACAACTCACCATATTGTGTCTTCTCGACTTTAG
>CAJQZN010040917.1:0-32778 GCA_907164685.1 Colias eurytheme | reverse complement strand
ACTTCTCAAATCGCTAAGGGGAATCCGGAATGTGCCAATGAATTTCTAATAAATTACAGTGTATTTGGGACATAATAAAGTAAGTTTCCACCAAATTTTGTAGAAAAAAAATAAATTTTGAAGTAGATAAAAATAAAAGACCAAAAACTTGGTTTTTTGAATTTTTCATCTAAATTTTGAGGTTATGTGAAAAAATTGTGAATACAAAAGTTGTAGAACTTTTAATTACCTACAACTTTGCCATTGAACTTTTTTCTATAGGACTTGTAGTTTTGTCGGAAATCGAGAGAAACCATTTTTTTCTCTTAAAAGCTCCCCCCTCCCGCTTCCCGAACTCGGATTGACCGTAATTTATTTTTCCTTACATTTTTATCATATTCCCTTCCTTTTCTAATGGGTTTCATCCGACTGCGATTTTTTTTATCTTTTCATTATTTTCAAAGGCTTCTACCCCAGTCTAACAGTCGTGTACCTACTTGTGTAGTAGTCGAAGTTATAATTTTTATATCCCTATTTTTTCACAAGTTATCGAGAAACGCTTGATTTAAGTTGTGAGATATGGAACTTAAAATTACATTCACAATAATTTGTGCCGACCTACTCTTGGATTTTTACAAACCTCTACAAAAATCTGATTTATAGCTTATTATTTTAGCTACTAGCTGCTCTGCCAGCTAATAAGTTTTGTGTTTGTAGTTGCTCAATTTTTTAACATTTATTATCATAATCAAAGACAAATTTAGCCAATCTTAATGAATTAAGATTGGCTATATAGCCAATGAATTCATATGAATATAAAAATCCATTCTGCCATTCTAGAGTTGTGATAAGACACAATATCAACATGACTTTCTATTAAATCTTAGGCTCGAAAGTAAGTTGTGTGGTTGAGAATCAGTGAATCATCATAAAAAGGAACGCATCTTTGTGTCATAAGTTGTTAACCAATTAACGTAAAAATTTGATAGTAATGCTGGTAAAATATAATTATATCATCTTAAATTGAACCGGTGAAACTACTCGTAATTGAAGAAAACCAACATGTTTCAGTTTTCTTCAATGATTAGTATAGGTAGATATAAATACTCGATAATATGTAGGTAAAGGAATATCGATAGTAATCTTAAATAATATAAATGTTTAATTTTATGGCATTCCAGTTTATTCATAAAAACACCTCCTTGTAGTAACAATACATAATTATTAATTGTCTTGTTAGCGCAATTACATACTTAAGCCGTTACGGTAATCGACTTTTTATATTCATAAAGATTTTTTCTCATTCTTATTGAATCACACATTGTTATAAATTATTGCAGTAAAAAACGTTTTCCCTATGACACATAATAACATGAATTTATCGTAAAAATATTTTAGACACTCATTTTCCTCAAAAATTTAAGATATTGGAAATAACTAGGTAACTACCATAATAAACTAGCGTGGCTTTTTTATGTGCAAATACTTCTAATAGTCGTTTTTAAGTTAAAAGCCAATATTGAATGATCATAAGAGTTCAGTTCAAGCTATTGCGAAATTAAAACTAATAGGATAGTGACCTTTAAATATTATAGATGTACCTACTAGTACTAACTAACTTGAACTAAATAAGTTTTTTTTAATTTTTGGTGTAATTTTTTGGTGTGTCATTAATTATAGTGTATACATATTATCTATTCATAAATTAATATTTCGAATAGTAGATATATTTGTATGCCAGCACAAATATGACAAATACAGTTTTATTTTTTTAATAAGACCTGTTTTTGCACATCTTTTTCTCAACTTTAATCCTTCATAGAAAAGTAAATACTTACCTTACAAATCCCTTATTTAAGAAGCTAAAAAAATCTTTGAAACTAATCCATACAAAATGGACTAATATTTGTAAGGTAATATCGTTTCAAATAGATACCCTGCAAGAATACCAGAAATCGGCCCAACAATATTATGTCCAAAAAAATAAAAACACCTGTCATAAATTCTTCGATGCAGGTGCACTGACCTATCGGATATTTTAACTTTTTATCCGCATTCCGTTAGAATACACAATGACATCTTCCCTCACAATTAGAATGTAATTTGTTTTTTTTTATTTTTTTATAGTGAAATCAGATTTTAGCGTAATTCTTACGTAGGTACCAATAAAAACATGTTTAATTATAATACACATGTATAATAATTATAAATTGTAGGTTATATATATCATAGAGACAATGATCTTTCGCTTATTAAGGGTAAATTGGGATTCTAAATCCATTAATCTTCATGCATAATTCACTCAGTTTCCCAGAAAACAATGATGCTTTTTAACGTCATTCTCTTGTCATCGTTCTTCAATTATACGAGTGTTTCTTTGTAATAACAAAACGTAAGTAAAAGATCGTAACCTCGTGATGTGTTTTAAAATTAACTATAGAAGTATGTAACTGATGAATCACATTTAATGAATAGCTTTGCAACAAAGATTGTGTGACATTACCACCATTCGTGATAATTGTCCCTTGCTCAAGTGTTAATTAGAAAATCATTGTCGATAAATGATACTCGTGAATTTAATTGCCAGATCACATAATTAACATCCACATCTTGTTTCCCGGCTATTAACAATGTGACAGAATAAAAATGACAACTTCCCCCTGCTTCCTAGTTTACATCTTTACTGAATAAGGTAGGACAAGAATAGGGCTTTCACTTTCGAGTTAGTTACAAGTAATAAAACAGCGACTAATAAATTCAAATGGTTGCAAACAAATGAATATATATTCAAGGCGTCACTATTCGAGATATTTGACGTCAGCAAGGTATAATCGCGACACGTCGCGTCGCCATTGTCAATAAAACCGAATAGGCCGTAAATCACAACTCGGAAATGAAAAATGATGTAGTCCCCAGAAGGATATACTCAAAATTTTCCGATAAAAGTCACGTCTTGATGAAACTAAATATGCAAATGCGGCCTGAAATAATTTATCTGAAGGGGTAAATTTCCTCTCAGACAAATTAATTCAGGCCATTCGTTGAACGTTTTTAATAAAAAAGCTAGGCTATCAATTGGACGGCTGCCACATGTACGTTATGCTTTAAATTTTATGATTCGTTACGAACAATGTTGAGTAATTTGAAAGACGTAGGTACTATTAAAAATGCATTTGTCCTGCAACACAACATTACCCAGTGTAGCAAAATTCCATCTACGTAATTTTTATATTTTATCAACCGCAAAAGCGTCTGTAGGAAACATAACAAAAATATATAATACATTATATAAAAATAAGTATGCAAGCAATAAGTTATTTATTTTCAAGAATTTATATAGCCTTTAAAATAAATTAAGTAACATTGAAGATTTATAGTGTAAAGAAACAATTGTTAACAGCCTATACGCGGTTAGTACAATCATATTAAAAGAGTGTCCGATATACAGTTAATCAGAATATAACTTCTTTTAAGTCCCGATATTACCATACTAATGAATAGATAAGAATCTAATCACACTCCTTTCAACATGTAGGTAATTAATTAGTGAGTATAATACGATAGAATACGTAAATATTTTATTATGCCACTGAGATTACATTTCGTTTCCGTTTGTATTTGCTATACAAAATCGAAGGCATGTCTATTATAAACATTTTATAAAAGAATCAAAACGTATAAATTACAAAATAAATCAAAAATGCTGCTTTATTCAGATCTAGGATATCTAGTTAGGCTAAGTCTTAAAGCATATTCATATAATATTGGATCCTATTAAGACCGTGACCGTGTAATGTATTCAAAGCACGTTATTTATATGTCGCGAATGGAAAGAATAATAATCAATTATAATTTATTTACGTGATTATCTTCACGGTAAATTATGTTACCAACGTAAGTAAATAAAGGTGAATGATTTCATACAAATCGAACATTAATCACAATATGCCCAAGAAACATATTGGTTTAAAATTTAAATTAACATAATGGCGCAAATCTCAATTCAGTTTCTTTTAACTTCCATAGAAGTTCACAAGCTACATATGATCAAAATTTTATATTCTGTATCTTCAAGTCTTATCGTCGTACGGCTTAATCAAATCTCTCCATTTTATTATTAACCCAATAAAGCAATATCAATTGAGAAAATATACTTTTCTTAAATCACATATGATGCCGATTCAGATATTAGGAATGAGAAACTGTCTCATGTTTGTAAACATAGCGCTTCTTATTTTTATCGACCTCAATGCATATAATCTTCTTATATATAAAAATGAATCGCAAAATGTGTTGGTAAGCACATAACTCGAGAACGGCTGAACCGATTTCGATAATTCTTTTTTTATTATATTCCTTGAAGTACGAGGATGGTTCTTATGTAGAGAAAACGTAAACATGTACCACGGGCGAAGCCGGGGCGGACCGCTAGTATTTTATACTTACAATATTGTAGAAATCGTATGATTAATTGTAATTAATTCTTCTCAACAAATGGATTTATATTTCCTTTATGTCCAGTACTTATTATATTAATTGGAGAACTTTTCACTAAAACTCTCTTTTTAAAAAATTTCCTACTAAGTAAGGTTAACTGGTAGAGAATCATCATGACGTCAAACGACACCAAGGTTTTGTATTTATTCGAGTAATTGTTTACGGCTGACTTATTGATAGCATCGAATATAATATGTAGTCTCATATTACATTACAAAATCCTTATAAAGAAATAAATACATATTAGGTAATCAAAAAATGTTACTTCTCAAATCGCTAAGGGGAATCCGGAATGTGCCAATGAATTTCTCACCTATTTTAAAGAAGGAAAAGGTTATTAAAGGACCACATCGGGACATCTCCTTAGTGAAATCCTCATTAATTAAAAATAATAGGACTTCCGTGCTCTCTTAGACCGAAACGTATATGATAATAATATTTATATGTCTCCGGGAACCGAATCTAGGACAATTGATTCCTAATTTCCTCATGCCAGCAGCTGTAACATGGAGGTAAATATAATACTGAAAATGTATTGACGCCATTCTGTACATTATCATGGTATTTTGGTTGAATCACTTAAAGGCAGGAAAACCAAACAAAGACAGGATGACAAGCTATCCAAAAATGGTCGATCATTGTTCCTAGGTTAATTATGTAAAATAATAATTAATAATGCATCAGTGTTTGCTGGCAAAAGTTCAATATCAAATATATATAAAATAAGCTTGTAACTATTTTTATTTATTCTCTGTTAAATAGTATTTTTTAACTACGAATAGATATAAAAACAATTATCTCCTAAGATATAAATAACAATATAATACATACTATGTACCTAGTTAAAGTAAAGCCGTGTAGATAGGGTACTCTTGATTAATCTAAATCAAAACAACGTTACCTATTTTGAAATAAACATTTGCAAATAATTAAATTTTGATTTTGTATTCAGTTGGTCATTGTTTTTCAAACGAATTTAACAGATGTAATTGCCTGTCCGAAAAACAAAAATAATGTAATGCATTATCCCACGTCTTTGAAGAATAATAAAGTGACTTTAAAATCAAAAAAAATTAATTACTCATTATAAATAGGTAAATAGGTTATACAGTAATTAAACTTTTTAGCATCTAAACATTTGAGACTTGACAATAATCTCATATGTGTTTTTATTGGAAAAAACCAACCTTTAAATTGTTTTTTACAAAAAATACAATGTAGGTAGCACATGAATCTACGATAATCGTTTTTCTAACTATTCCATTTTCATTAAGTTTTATTTTAAACTAAGAAGACTTAACGGTATTCTACGAATTTTAAAAATTTATAAAGAGTGATAATGAACCTTGTCGTAGGTATTATTGTTATATTATTTTCTTTATATTGTATGTCTCTACTGTGAAACATAATATTGATGTATGTGATTGAATGTTTGCAAAATTGCACTACCATGCCATTAAATGTTATTGTAGAAAAATTATTTCAATAGGTAACTTATTTCAATATTCTTGGTATCGTGTTGATTATTTTTATAAATATTGTGACATAAAATACATGATAATTATCTTGTTACAGAAAAGAAAGAAATATTAAAAAGTGTGAATGGGTGCTTCAAGCCGGGAGAACTCACGGCCATCATGGGTCCTTCAGGGGCCGGGAAAACAACACTGCTCAATATCTTAGCTGGTTACTCGTAAGTCTATTTTTTTTTTATTAAATATGCCTAACAACCGTCTTTTGTGTGTGTTTTTATACTTGTTATCTTTAATGAGATCTTTGAAGAAACAAGTTATTTTAGTAAAGAAATTGACACTTTCATAGAGACAACGAAAAGTACCACTTTCATATCCGTTCGTGCAAAAGAAAATAACAAAACGCAATTACGTAACTTTCTCATTCAGATATTTAATGTTTATTGTTTTCTAAATGCAAAGGTTTTCTATTTAATAGCAAAACAACAATGTTCACTTGCTCATTTAAAACTCATTACCGATCACTGCGATCAGTGTTTATTATACTTGAACTCTTATCCTAATGTATGTTACTTTGTTGTTTGATAAAAACAATTATCTTACAACGTTCAACGTTAACAATTATCTTTTAGAATGACAATCGATTATACATAAAGGTACCTATATTTATTTCTTATTTTAATGATTTCCATACATTCATTATTTCATAAAAAGACTGCGACGGGAAAGGAAGTTCATTTCGGAGCATCCCATACTGACAAATTTTTACATTTAAATAGAGTCTAATTACATATTCACTTGTCTCCAATGACGCATGGGTTCCTAATTCCTATAGATTCGAAATCTGTGCACATAATAAAAATACTGACTCAACAGGAAAGGCGACAAATAGATTGTTCTTCCTTATAGACAAAACAATTGTTTACAAACAGGACCCAAGGCGCAAACGGCGAGATTGTCGTAAACGGGGTCACATCTTGCGCATCCAAGTCGGCGGGTCGAGGCGGGGCGCGTTACATCCGCCAGCAAGATGACCTCCGAATGCATCTTACTGTGTATGAGTCCATGGCTCTTGCAGCCACTCTTAAACTGGCCGACTTCTCGTCGCACGAGCGCAAAGAGAAAGTAAGTCGAAAATACACGAAACAAAACAAAACAGTGAAAGTCTGTAGCAGCTCTTAGTTAATCATGCATGCACCACAAGCTTATATAATAATACGATTGCGTAGTACCAATTACTATTTACTAGATGTTTATATTGATAATAATTAATAAGCTAATTTTATAGAATCGTGCTGTTAAATGATAAATCTCATTAACTTTATGATTTATCTCAATAGTTCGAGATTTTAACATTCGATGGTAAAGTTACTAGAATTATTAATCTTGACTGTTTGAACTATGGTTTGAACATTACGACTTTCATCGTAAAATTGATTTGATTTGATGTTAATTAATTCAAAGTTCAAATGTATGTTAGTATGACTGTCATGTCTATTAGCGAATCGATAAGCAATGTCAATGTTTTTCCCTGTTTTAGTCTTGAGCATGTGTACTTACTATTCAAGTATTCATTGCCACATTAGTATTTTATCAATAACATTTATTTACGCTATCTTATATTTTATCGTTTTTGGTTTTGCAATCGCTTGTAACATAAATATTTCTGAATTACACAATTAATTTCGAAAAAAAAACATATTTCAAAATATGTATACAAAATTACAAAACTTGTTTCGTTTGTAATATTCCGAAATTTAACAATCATTGATATAACATGCCTTGTAATAAAATCTGCACCAATGAAATAAAGGATATCGCAATGAATTGAATAAGGTATAAATAATAACTTACTAAATATGGACGAAATGATAGCAAACACATAAGCCTTTCCTCGGCTTAACTGAGATAAAATTATTCTTCAAACTGTCAGAATACCAAAATATCTCTACCAACTAAATTCTAATGCATTTTTTTTCAATCTTAAAAACCTGATGTGTAAAAGGCTGTTCCCAAACATATAATGTTTTTTTATATAAAATCCTAATGTAGAAGACTTAATCGTATTATTTTCTACAGGCCAACGAAATATTAGCCCTATTAGGGTTAAATGGAACATCACAGACGCTGTGTCGCGATCTCTCTGGAGGCCAGAAGCGGCGGCTGGCTGTTGCCCTTGAACTTCTCTCGGATCCATCTTTATTATTCCTTGATGAACCTACTACGTAAGTACATTAATTGTAATACAATAATTATTGAAAAAAAGTGAATTGAGTTGCTAAATTATTAAAAAAAAAATTGGTTGTCTGTAAAGTCGGTTTACTGACGATAGTTGAACGTGACAACGTCTGATTATGCTTCTTTGTCGCTCGTTCCGCGCTCTCGCTTGCACTTCAAGCCTTACATGGAAGTCATGGAACGCCTCAGAGCGAGGTAACGCCGCATGAGTCATGTTTTTTCGTGCGTGCAGCCGGCTCTATCGAATTATAAGACGTTGTCACGTCAAAGAAAACTAAAATTTAAGGAGGCCAAACGCAAGGCACCTGTTTTCTAAAGTGGTTTACCCAGTCGAAAGTTTTTTTTAAGGGTTGCATTGTGAACCTCCACCTTTTTTCAAGTCGGTTTATAAACCTAATCCTAAGTCATAACATATTTTAACAATCACGTTATTATTTTAATGGACACAATACAACAATGGTTTTAATTCAAGATGTATCATGTATGCATTCCCATGTGAATAAGATGTAAAAACTATATTTGTCTGTCAAGTATATAGTTCTCACAATTTACAATAATTAGGAATTGTTTATACCTAGTTTACTAAATGGCTTTTTTGTGTACTTAAAATTAAAAAATAAATAAGAACATTGAAGAAACACGTCATATGAGTTCTGCTTCAATAATATTGAGTAACCAAGAAAATAACTAAGAATAAATTCTAAGTATTCGTGTTGTTATGATAATTGTATTTGGAGATAAACAACATTGTGCAGTAGACAAACCACAGTTATTGAAGGATTTTACGATTTGAAATTCAATCATAGAATTTGTATTTCATTATCCGAAGGCAAAATTTACTTGACTAGATTATAAAAAGTAAAAACTGTCCTTTTAGTCATGATTTACGTACATTTATAGAAGCAATCTTTTAGTAACTTATTCTAAAAAAGACACAGCTTCGGAAGACGCACGTGTGATGGCGTGTTCGTGTACAAATCGTGTTTTCATGCCTTTTGTATTTCTTTAGCTATAATAATTAGCTGAAAATATTCCATGTATTCAGGAATAGATAAAGTTTCTTAATACATATTATAGAAACAAAAAGTTTATTTTCTCTTTTCGTTTATATTTTACGTTTCACGCACAATACCAATGTATATGCACCCGTATTATCTTACCTAATAAATAAATAGTCTGTGTGAATGATGAAACAAATCAATATACAGGATGTCCTATCGCCAGTGTATATTAAACAAATATTTGCAATTTTCCATATGCTGATCACCTAAAAATACTCACAATATTCCGGTTGCATTGTGCATCATAATATGTTACAAGAAAACCTTTTGGAAATTATCTTAGTATAGTAATACATAGTATATTACATTGTATAATGTAAATAGAGTCCTAATTATCATCCGAACAAACCAAGCCATGAATATCTAATAATTGTGTAGTCTTCTTTAATGCACGATTTAATCATTATATACACGATTCATAAATGTAAATAAAATATTGATTATACTTCATTTTCTTGAGAAACAATTACTGTGTTTAATTTGATAAAGGATGTTCTTGAGATATAAGTGTATGTTTAACTAACAATGAATAAGTAAAATTCCACTTTAGATATTCGTATGACCTTTTTTTAGCAAATCAAATAGCTTTTAGATGTAACATTTTGTATTAAGTTGACTTTTTCAATTTTCAATGAACACATTTCAAATTGTTTTTCTTCCACAGGGGTTTAGATTCATCCGCGTCCACATCCCTTATTACTTTACTAAGTGGACTAGCGCGAGGGGGTAGGACAGTAGTGGCAACCATACACCAGCCGTCAGCGCTGATATTCGAGAAGATAGACACAGTATACTGTCTCTCAGCGGGGAACACGCTGTACTCGGGCTCTAGAGCGGCGCTGGTACCGGCGCTCGCGTCGGCTGACTTGCGCTGCCCACCGTACCACAACCCGGCTGATTATTGTAAGTGATATTCTATTATATTAGATAGACACAGTATACTGTCTCTCAGCGGGGAGCATGCTGTACTCCTGAGCGACGCTGAGATCGATTGTGATTATTTGATTAACCTATTGTTTATGCTGACTTTTTTTAATCAATGTGTGCTTATAGTATATTCAATAACAACATAATATTGTTTTTAGACCGCCTAAAGGAGGGCGTCATTTCCATTTCAACCCTTTACATTTTCTTACTGGATAACAATCTCTATTGTTTCACACACCACTTAATTTTTTTTAACAAGTGCAAACTACAATTTACCAATTTTTAAAAATAGAAAGTCAAAAAACGTTGCAAATTAAGTTTCAAAAATAATTTTGAAAGACTGATAAAATTTGCAACCGCGTTGTTTTACACAATATTTTAAGTAAAGTTAATAATAATATTTATCATTTATTCAAAAATATTAGCATATAATTAAATAAAAAATATGAGTTTCAGTTACACATACGTTATAATAATATTTTGATTGATTGATTGAATCATCAACGGAAGTATTCCCCTAGTGTGAGTCTAGCTCATGTGAGAAGAATAAATCATAAATCTACTTATATATAATTATAATATTCAAATATCACACATTATATTCATTTAGATTTATAAACGTTCACTGATGAGTCAGTTCACTTAAAATTAATCTTTAATACATACATAATGTATTTGCAAATAGTTAAGGCAAAAATATAGTACAAGGATGGATGACTGAAATATTAAAATTTTTATGAATTTTTAAATTATATATTAATAATTTATAATTATAAGTAACTATACCAAGTAATTAATGAATATTATTTCAATCAAAATATCAATAATACATAATGTACATCTGTGCATGTGCAAATGTGCATTATGTATTATTGATATTATGTTTTTATAATGGTTAACCATTAAAGAAAGAAAGACGCCAATAAGGTATTATCGACTTCTTAAGATCTTGAAAATGCAATACTAGAAAAGCGTAAAATCAATTTATTTACTACAAAATCGTATATCAACGTTAATGAGGAATAACTTCACATACGAGACAACATTGAGATTCTATGTCTCAAAGGATAAAAACTAGTTACAATGTAAAAATCATAAGATTAATATTGATTCAGTTTTAGCTTAAGGAAATACGGATGTGTTTTATTTTCCCTGTAAATGATTATTGTTAGATCATTTTGTAATTTCCGTATGGGTGAAGTCCAAAATATTGACGTAAATGACACAATAGTGACACAAAATGTTGTGCGATAGTGACACAAAAGTCGCACAGAAATTTACACTAGTGTAACACAATAGTGGCACAAAGTGGTAGCAAAAAACTATAAGGTTGAGGTTACATTAGGAGTTATAGAAACCTATAGTTTTAAAAATAGACATCAATATCTAAATTATTTTCAGACGAAATTAAAACAAAATTATAATCTAAGAAAAGAAGGGTTTATTAAGTCTCCAAAATTTAAAGTTTATGAAGTGGTCAGTTTTTTTTATTGGAGTAATTGCTTCGACGTGGCTATCGGAAATCATATTTCCATATTCACTGCTAGGTGCTATTTGTAACTTTTTTTTCAGTTCTTCATAATCTTCTTCCATTTTTGCCATACGTTGCTGTTGTACTCTCATTTGATTAAAAAGTCTATCATAACCTTTTTTCAAAGTGAGTACGTTATTACGAAGCTCTGTATTTTCTTTCCGCAATTTTCGTTCAATTCGTCTTTGAATATTTCGGGCAATGGATTCCAGGTTGTATTATGGGATATTCATCATCTTGTGAAGCGTTACTTCGAATAGTCTGTTCTGTGTTTGTTGCTCTTGGTCTATCTCTTAGTTCATTAAATTATCTCCATTTTTTCCTCTGTCTTCTTTCTGTTCTTCTATCAAAACAGCTGTCTTGGTCTTGTACAATTGTTTTGTCCTTTCTAAATTCCTTTTTTTAAAGCTTCATATTTTTCAGGATTATCTTTTTTTAATCGTTCTCTATATCTTTTGGACTATTCTGCCGAAGTAAGTGGCATCTGAAAGTTGAAAAGAAAAAATGTCTTATTTCATGTCTGCTATTCGGCGTGCGACGGGCATATTCTAAATTAAAACGATCCCAATACTCAATTATTGATAGCTTTCTCAAACGCTAAACAAATATACCTAGTACTAAGTGTATCTCAACCTTATTATGGTAGCACAATTGTGGTGACACAGAAATTGTACAACTGGTGTTACAAAAGTAATACAAAAGTGTCACAATTGTGAGGTAGCACAGTAAGTAAATATTGATTACTCTGAAACTACACTGTGAATCGTATTAAAATGAATATTACGCAAACACCCATGCTTTTTTTTACCTAGAGCACTATTGAATTATAATTAAAACACAAGACTTACCGTAAGAATCGTTGAATAACCTGCCGAAAAATTTCTGACCACACTAAACCATTTGAGTTTAGCAATGCGAATGTTACAATACGGCCGTTATTCTCTAGCTGTCATAGACAATTACGCGCAGTGTTGCCAGTCCTCCAAAGCGAAACCTACCTTGTTTATAGTCTATAGAAACTGCCAATGAAAACGGTTGCACAAAATAAGTAGCACAATTGTTTAAAATCGCACATAAATAACAAAAAACAGTAAATAAGCATAATATTTCAGTTTGTTCCTTATAGCCTACGTGAAAAAGGTTGCTCATTATACGTTTTTGCTGTAGAATTCAACATTCAGCCTATAAGTTACATAGAACTTGTTCAAAAATATCTTCAAAGTTCACCCTCCAAAATTATTATGCCGTTTTGTACATAATTTGGTCGCGTTAGTAGATAAATTATTTTATTTACTCTGCTATTGAGTATTATTCTATAACATTGGGTATTTGGCATGCTGGACAAATAACCATTTAATTTAATATTAATTGTCGTAAAATTCTACCATACATAGTTTTCAAGAAAAATGTTTGGGAATTTTTTGATTGGGCAAATGCGTCAAAATTTTGGTCTTTACCCGTATAACATTTCCCAAGAGCAAACGTTTCTAAATATTATTATTGTTTGATCTATGATTGGTAATAGGAAATATGAATGAATGTATTATTTGTGAGTAATATTATGTATGATTGTGATATTTGTAATGCTCTGCAAATAAGTCGTACGAAGTAATCGCTATATATAAATATTAATTTGTTCTCATGCATCACTTTTCCACGTTATCTTGGTAATTTATACTCATAATATCTTTTGTAGTTTTTGATACCAATTTACGTACCTACCTACTAACTACTTGGATTAATTTGAAATTCAGCAGTCATTTAAAATTTAAATATCACTAGCATTAAAAAAAATATTTAACCTCCATGATGGTGACAAATTAAAAACAAATTACATATTCCAAATTCAAACTTTGCGCCTATTTTAAAAATTTCTTGAATAATAATTTAATTGTTTCATTGTCTATTTTTTCTGCTATTTAATCGAAAATACAACTGTATTATAACAACAACTGATATTAAAATGATTGTTTTATAGTTTTTATTGAGTATTTATTATATTTTTTTTAGTAATGGAAGTTGCATCTGGAGAATATGACGTGGATTTAGAAAAAGCGGCAAAAACGATGCGTCGTTTTAAACACGAGCCCGCCGCGACAGGCAGTGCGGAAGACGTACCAATAATATCTACATTACCTAACCTTTTAAGTAAGTATTAATCATATTTATTTACTTTTACAGTTAATTGCTTTAACTTCAAATAGTAGAAAAAATATTGTTTACTTTTATCAATATTTATCATGGTTCGTTAAACTTTGTGACAGCCAATATAAAAAAGGATGCAATAAGTATCAGTATTGTTTACATTTTTATTAGCATTTACTAATGATACGAACTGATATCCTCATTTTATGAAGCTTCTAATAAATGAGCTTGTAAAAAATTCCTTTGTTTACGTTAGGTATCATTTGTGCACTTTATACTTTATTTAACCGATAGATAATAATTAATAAGTATTCCGCTTAATAACTCAGGCCCCGGAATCACAAACACAATAGAAAATCTATTGTGTCGTGGACCGATCGCATCGGGCCGTTCGGGGCTCAATGGGTTAAAATATAATATAAATAACTAACACAGAATTTAGTGTGTTTAAATCATCTTCAAAAAATCAATTTTACATAGTAACGTAATTAATAAAAAATATCATTACATCCATACATTTGTATGGTTTTTGTACAAAACGTACCTAAGCAAGAATTAATTGATTGCGAAATCGCCCTACAACATACAAGTTAACTTGGGCCCTTACTGGGCAAACGGGTTGGTTGCAAAACAGAAAGTTTAATCTATTACGTATGACCATAAGCGGTATTAACTGGGTTATACCGAATTTGTGTGCAACATTTTGTGTGAAATTTGTTAGATGAAATCTGTATGATCTGTTGCTCTCTAATCTTCTATCTTCGTCTATCGTTTAATCTCCTTATAGAATGTATATCTTTGTACTATTCTTTATACTATTTACTTTATACTATTGTACTATTAAAATCTAAACAAATAACTTTACGATTTGCTTTCTATAGTTTTATTGTAATTTTGGAAAGAACCTTAACTTTGTGTAACGATCGATCGGTTATACAAAAAAATTGCCTGCCTTTATTAAACTATTTTTTACTGTAAGTTCATCCTGTCTTTGGCCTTTGGTTTTAAATTGACCATGACCATCCTTCAAATCAAATTTATATTCAACCACAAATATATTTACTCTTATTTATTTTCAAATATTAAATTTCTATCATTTATTCTACCTCTATTTTTAATAGTAAACTGTAAACAGCATTATTTCTCCCCTAACAGTGATATAACTCCATATTTCTCTTTCAGGTTTAGACACAATGAAAACCCCTATGAAATCGCTGCATAGCAATACAAAATACCAACAAAACTGTACCAAAAACATGTATAGGCCTTCAGGACTTCTCAGACAAACCTGGGTGTTACTATATAGGAATTACCTAATGACTACAAGAAATTATGTAAGTATTTTAGTATATAAATAAGTCCCTTGTATTATATAAGGAGATTTCCTAGACTGATCTGTGTCTCTTGGTTTCCTATTGGGTAATTGTTTATGTAATGTGTTATAACATTTCTTCTAGAATTTACTAAAAGAACTGGCCTTAGGCCTTGGGAAAATTCCCAATGTTGCAGGAACGAATGTATTGCGAGAAATTTTTTAAATCTAATCGAATATCTTGGATTACATACAATTTTTTTATTTAATATTAATAGCAAAAAGAATATACATAAGTATAATCTGAATCATCTTATCAAAAAACGAAGCATTGTATTTCGCCAGACGCTAGATAATTTAGTATTTTAGTCAAATATTATTCAGGCCTTCTACAAATAATTTGTTCGCTTGAAGGAAAATTGCGAATGTCATATTTCCAATTTGAAAAGTTAAGTCTGATTTAATTATGACAATTTTTAACATTAGCTTTTAACTTTTTTGAACTGAAAAAAAAATGAAAAAAGGTTTCTTGTTTTACTGTTGAATTGAATTCAAAGAAGAGAACATTTTTGAACATTTTGTAGTTGAATGTTAGAATCGTTACAAAGACCCAAATTTATTTGTCATATTAAAAACATATCATGGTCACGCTGCTACGGTTAAATGTAACTAGAGATTTATACGAAAGTAGATCGTTAACTGTAGTTTCAAAAAAGGTTCTATTACAATTCAAAAGTAGCGCACAAGATAAATTTTGCTCTTTTATATTATAGAACTTATAACTACCTTAAATAATGACATGTTCAGCGGTGCAACAGACTATTTTGGAATAACACCATTTCATATAAACATAATGTTATTCTATTATCGTTATGCTATTGTCTCGTTTTCTCAGCAAATTATCACGTGTTTTGGCAAGGCACATGTTTGATATCACTTTACTGCAAAAAGTTTAAAGATTCATCAAAAACCCTGCCTTTATTTATGTTAATATTGACAAAATTCTTGAGAATTTTGAATTTTTATTCGTATAATCGAGTTATTGTTTGCAAAGATTTACGGTTGTTCTGTTTGGTTAGCTATTTTCGGCTAATAAATTATATCTATGGATAACTTTATCCTTAACTTGTCAATATATTTCGTTAAAAAAATATTTTTACAGAACGTAACAATTTTTTTTATCAAAAATAAATAAATTATAGTTAATTTTTTGTTAATTCTCCAAAGACGTCACTATACTGAATACAATGAAAACAGGAATATTGTTTAGATTCTTGTTTTTATAATATTCATTTTTTTTAAGAATAATTCATGGATTTGACGTCAGTTCTATTTATCTTATTATTTTTTTTGTTGACTTGAGATCATTGATCTTCATTATATTATTTTTTTTACAGTTAGATAATCATAAAATATCATAGTGTATAGTGTATATAATATATTGATCTTAAATTTTGAAAATATGTAATTTCATAAGTAACTAGAGAGTTAAAACATTTCGCCTCATAATTAAATCAAAAGTTATTTTATATATATGTTTTAAGAGAATAAAACCTCATAGCTCTAATACAAAAGCCTAATAAAATCACAATATAGCATTCCACGTAGTGGTAGTAATTTATGACTTTATTAAATTTATAAGGGCTTCAAATTTATTTTAAGAGAAACGACATGTGATTTAAATTAAAACGTTACGATTCTGACACAACTCGATCGATTCATATTCATAGGTTACACGCTCAGTCTGGCGTCAGTTCAGTCCATCCGTTTGATCCGGCAGACTGATGCCAGAATGATGGATGAAAAACACGGTTATTATTACGTTTTTTTTTTGTCATTCTGAACCATCAGTCCATCAGTCAACCGGTTAGACGATAATTCTCCCGTTATTCTGAGCAGACTGATGGACTGAACTGACGCCAGACTGAGCGTGTAACCTATGTCTTAAATTACCCTTTGATAATTTTATTTTTACCTTTTTTTCATTACATTTTTTTTCTCTCTTCCAGTCACTATTCATGTACCGTGTCGCCGCTCACGTGGTAATAGCGCTAATATTCGGCTACCTTTACCTCGGTGTTGGGAGCGAAGCTAGTAGTGTCCTCGGGAATTATGTGTACTTGTACGGGTCCATGTTGCTCGTCGTGTACACTGGGAAGATGTCCGTTACGCTTTCGTGTGAGTATTTTTTGAAGACTTTTTTGAAGTGAAAACTTCTTTAGCGGCGTTGAGCACTTTTTCTGTAATGGGTATAAAATCTAAAACTCGCGTCAGGACACGTGACCTGATCGAAAAAGCGTCAGACGGATACCATTCCAAAATAGCAAACATGCTCAACGTTAATAATCAAGTTTTCACTTCTGCCGGCACTCCCGGAGTGCAACCCGTCTTTTTTTGACGGGACAACGTCTTATAATTCGATAGAGCCGGCTGCACGCACGAAAAAATGACTCATGCGGCGTTACCTCGCTCTGAGGCGTTCCATGTAAGGCTTGAAGTGCGAGCGAGAGCGCGGAACGAGCGATAAAGAAGCACAATCGGACGTTGTCAACGTTCAACTATCGTCAGTAAACCGACTATACAGACAACCAATTTTTTCATTTGCAATATATTTACATCATGACACACACACATACTAAATACGGACTTACATTTTATTTTTTATAAATATTCCAATATATTTACTCCTTTAAACATACAAAAATATAGAAATGTTAATTTAAATAAACTGAGCTATGTATATTTGTACGATAGTAACATCGCTCGTTGTTTACACTGGGAAAATGGCGGTTACGCTGTCTTACGAGTGTTGCGGAAAATTGCAATATATATACTTATTATTTATTAACATACGTATATACAAATACAGACATGATAATATAGTAAATAAACTGAGTAATATATTTTAACGTATACTTGTATGGATCGATGTGAAAAAAATTCAGTGACTCTACGTATATAATGCGACTGTAAAAATAATTCATAAAAGTCGCTATGTCCCCTTAACCAATATTTTGTTCATATTTAATTTTCTCGCAGAACAGAAAAAATTATAACATGATTAAAAATGTATTCAGGTCAACTAGGTTTTCCATAGTCATCGAGATACTACGCTCTACCGAATAGTTTATAGACACTGAGTACATTTAAAACAACCAGTATGGTGTGACGTTAACTAAATATAGAAAATCAAAGTAAAAAAATAAATAAATAACCTTTGTGTCATTATCTTGACGACTTTGACCCATCCCTGACTTAAACGTACGATTGTATCGCCTTGCAAATAATCTTATCCATGACACTGAGGTTACAGAAACGCCGAAAACGATGTCTATTGCATTATTGAAAAAAAGTATTTGACGACATCGACTAAAAACAATATTTAAATTGATATTATCTTCGGAAAATTATATATGTAATCGGAAAATTTTCTTAAAAAAAACATTTTACGATCTTATTTGATGCGGTGACAAATGTTTTGCGCGTCCTATTGTTTCATAACTTCGCACGTCATTTATAATTATTGGTCAATGACTCTACTGTTTACTATTAATAACTTATTAATAGTGAACAGTAGAGGTATAATAAAAAAACTGACACAAAAATTACGAAGCGTCGTTTGTAAAAAATGAGTGGAATTTTTATACATAGCTCTACCTTACTGTTTATCCTGCAGACCAGCCTACATATATCCAAAATCACACAAAAAAACAAACCATTTTTAGCAGTCAACTAAAAACCTAAATAAAATTACACAAGCTGTGCCCCGCGATTTCACCTGCATTGCACCGCTCCTGTTGATCTTAGGGTGATGATTATAGCCTTTAGCCTTCCTCGATAAATGGGCTATCTAACACCGAAAGAATTTTTCAAATCGGACCAGTTCCTGAGATTAGCGCGTTCAAACAAACAAATAAACTCTTCAGCTTTATAATATTACTAGTATAGATTACAAAGAAGAACCCAGAATATTCCTAGTTACTCTTCAATATAGTCCAAACCTGATAATTTTAAGGTTTAATAAATAAGAAATTCTCACAAGGTATTGGACTATTCACTATACTATTAATGATAGTGTCGGGAAACAATAAAGCAAACGTTATAGTTATAGACAAAGTTATTTATCATGACAATAACATACTACGTGACCAAGCCAACTAGACCCTTTTCAACTGTGACGTCACCCGCCCATGTCTCGGGTACAGATAGCTAAAAAAAAATATTAATAATATCACTGTTCGCTCTCCGCTATGAATAGTCTTATTTTTCCCCATTTCGAGGGCTGTCTATGAATAACAACACAGTAAAAACTTAAACAAATAACAACAAAAAACTTAACAGTCAACAACAAGCTTTAAAGATTAATAATAAAAAGTACAGAAATAACTAGCGATGCGAAACGTACGAATGCGTCGATGCTGCGAACCGTACTAAGGCGAACGCGGTACCTGAGGCGGTAAGCGGGCGGGGAGGCCGCATTCCACCCGAGCGTCTAGTTGGCTTGGTCGAATAATAGTAGGTTTGTGTTAAAAATTGATAACAACACGTAGTACCAATGTTCAACTATGAATAATGTGGTAGAATGTTAGGCATACTTAACGGAAAAAAAAATTAGTCATTCGTAAATACAAATACATATTGATAGAAATGAACTTTCTAAATTGAACAATAGGGGTACAGATAATGTTATGTACATTTATTTTCTTGTTGCTACATCAAAATACTGCCAAAATTATCTATTAAAATACACATTAAATACTTTGACTTGTAAATTGTTTAATTAATTTATGTAATAGTTTTTTTTTCTTTTACAGTTCCATTAGAAATGGCAATACTAAAGGGTGAATACTTCAATCGATGGTACAGTTTAGGACCGTATATTTTTTCGATATTAGCAGTGGAGTTACCATTTCAGGTAATTATATTATAATTAAACTAAATAAATATGCTATACTAACTAATAAAAAAAAAATTAAAAAAATATCCTTTATTGAATTATTTTGTACATAAATGCTGGACGACTAAGATCCGTTAGACAAAAATAAAAATTAAATAGTTTCATTACATTACACAGTTATTGAAATAATACAAAAGTAGAAAAGTTTAGAATTCATAAATATTAACGCAGAAGCCGGGCATACAAAGCCAAGATGCTGCTACCAAAATTAGTTAAAGCATTTATAATCGAGTTACTAGAAGTAAAAAGAATATTCCTAAATCTAGCAACGCGATGCCTGATCAATGCATCGAGAACTGTTGTGATATTATAACAAAACTAGATTTCCGCCCGCGGCTTCGCCCGCGTTTTCAAAGGAAAACCCGCATAGTTCCCGTTCCCGTGGGATTTCCGGGATAAAACCTATCCATGTGTTAATCCAAGTTACCCTCTATAGGTGTGCTAAATTTCATTGTAATCGGTTCAGTAGTTTTTACGTGAAAGAGTAACAAACATCCATACATCCATACATCCAAACAAACTTTCGCCTTTATAATAGTATTAAGATATAATTATTAATACTTTTCATTATGATCTTAATTATTAAGACAGTATGAACAGCTACTATTATAGTAGCTGTTCATACTGTCTTTTTTTTTTTTTACAAAATTTATATCCATTAAAAGAACTTATACGGAACAGACGGTTCGTTTTAATTATATTATTATTCATGGTTTATTTATTATTTTTCAGGTGATATCGTGTGTATCATACGTAATCCTCTCATATTGGTTAACGGATAACCCCCTAGAACCAACGAGAGCAACTCTTTTCCTAGCGACTATAGTAGCTACGTCACTTTGCGCACAAGCATGGGGATATTTCATTGGATCTACTACACCTACTAAGGTGAGTTTTTTATCAATAAATAGTGTGTTTAAAGCTATTGCATAGCTTCTATCGCGGGCCTTGAGCGCGGGGACCGAATCGAGAAATTCCGTAACAAGAAAACCTCACGCTCTCCACTCCAACGGGCACGGAGGTGTGGCTTGAAGGCATAGCATGCAATAGCTTTACCGCGGCAGTCCCCGAGTGCCACACGTCTTTTTTTTATCTGTCTTTATAAAACTAATTTTTTTTTCACAATTCCAGATCGCAGTATTCATAGGGCCAGTGCTAGCGTGTCTATTCTCTATATTCGGTTTCTGTCTCGCGCTAAGAGACACTCCATACATATTCCGCTGGTTGCATCACATATCGTACTTTAGGGCTGGCTTCCATGTTGCGGTACATTCTGTGTACGGGTTCAATAGGACGAAAATGCACTGTTCTAAAAGTAAGTACATACATATAAAAGTAAACTCGTTTTTTTTAAAAAAAATCTGAAAAAACTGCGTAAATCAGATCGCAATTGGTTTTTTTTTTTCAGAAAGCTTTTATCGCTTGCTATATTACATTTTTATTTTTTTAAGAACAAAATTATGAATATTTTTTACTCCTCAATAATCCATATTTTTCAATTTATTATTCTAATATTTTTTCCTGTAAGAGTTATGAAATATGTACTTAGTTGGATTCCAAATTAGCTACTCGTGCTATATAATAATATATTACCACAATACATTTAATCATGCAAAACCTAATAAAACAAAATTTCCTTCCAGTCTACTGCCACTACATAACGCCAAGCACTTTCCTCAAGGAAATGGACATGGCCACCATAGACATCGGCACCGATATAGCCATAGTGCTAACTAACACGGTTCTCATGCACATACTAACGTGCACGGCTCTATGGTACAGATTAAATAAAAGATGAGTTGTCTGTGGTTTGACATTGACTGATACAATTAGTGTTGCCCGCGCCAAAAATAAAATTATTTCAGAAGCTGGCTGATTTTTTTTTTCTTTTTAAAAAAAATTGCGAGTGAAAAATATGTTTTTTAAGTGCCAGTTTTAGAAAATTAACTGAATGTTTTTTTAAGTGTGAGTGGGATGGCATGCGCTTGACTAATGTGTAAGCGAGATAACAATATGTTTTCGTTCGTTTCTTGGCGCGGGTTTTAGTTTAGTTTAATGGGGGCTTTTCAGTTACTCATATGGTTCTTGTATTACTTTAAATAAATATATTAGAACACAAAGTATGGACTTAGACTTTAAGTGTAGACAATTAGTTAATTGTAGCGTGTTTTATCTTTTTTATTTTGTGTAAATCATCTTTTTTTGGAACGAAGCTCAGAGGAGCGAATTGAAATGACATAATTCCAACCGAATTTCATTTAAAATATGTTAGAAAACTTCAAAATAAATAAAAAATGTTACATCTGGGTAACTACATAATATAATAAGTGATATATTTTTTTGTTACCAGCCGTGAAAATACTTGAATTATCAAAATATGTTTTAACAAAATTGTGCCTTCTGAGTATTTACACTCATTGATATAAGATTAACACCGCTCTTGCCTCATATTTATATAGTAAATGTATACAAGTGGATATTGCGTTAGTGTGTATTTAACATGTTTAGTCAAAGAATAAATAGTATTAATAGACTATTTAATTTATGCTTGCCTACAGGCTACAGTGTTGCCTCAAGTCTTCTCAATATTAATACATGATAGGATATTAATTAATTGCGGCTTTTTTTGTTAAATTTTGTTTTTTCACAATGATTTGACTTTTAATTCGTTGTTCACTCTCTTTATTACTTTTAAACATGTATTGAGGTACATGTAATATTTTAACCCGTAATTCACAGTTGCGTCAATGCAGTCCTATGTTATCCTATCTTGTGATAGTACCTATTGTTTATATTAAATTTAGTTTTATTAAGCTATTGCATAGCTTCTATCGCGGGCCTTGAGCGCGTGGACCGAATCCGGAAATTCCGTAACGAAAAAACCTCACGCTCTCCACTCCGACGGGCACGGAGGTGTGGCTTGAAGGCATAGCTTGCAATAGCTTTACCGCGGCAGTCCCCGAGTGCCACACGTCTTTTTTTAGTTTAATTGTATTAATATAATATTGAATTTAGTTTTGGTGCAGGTTTATAAGATTACATTGAACACAATTAGATTTGTGAATTGGCATTCCTTTTAAAATACTTTTATTTGAAGGACACTCAAGTAATATCCAGTGAAATAGTATTTTAGAGTTAATTATTTATAGCCAGATTTACTTTGACATCTAATTTAAGATAAAATGTAGGAATTGTTATAATATTATATTGATTATGGGTGAATGTTTATATCAATCTGAATTAACTCTAATAATCTTCTAATTGTTAGAAATCGGTACATATATCGTAATGTCGAAATAAAGTTAAAAATACCACAAATATGAAAGCGTACAATATTGCTAAGATTGTAGTACAAAGTAGATGTATATGAAAGGTATTTTTAATTCATTAGTAAATTGTTTTTTCCAAAATATTTTTAATTTGATATTTTAAATAGAGCTTTTTTTACAATATAGAGTACCTACCTACTTAGGTAAGAGCTTAAGTATCACATCGTTTAACTTTGAAAATATGTCATAACGTCATGTATTTTCACTGTTTTTATATTTTACTATTTATTGAAGACCAAAAATATTCTCTAATTTGTGATATGTCCTTAACATTGCCTACATGATAGCAATATCGTTTGTATTATGCCTGTTACTTAAAATACATTTATTTTAAAATAAAACCTATTTGTTTTTATTTGCCCCTTATCTACCCCTTGACTGATTCATACGTTATAAGTTAGAAATGATGTTAAAAATATCCCATCGATATTTTAATGAAAAAACACATGGCTTTTGTATATCGACATAAGGGACTCTACAATTATTCCAATGCAGAAAATCACAATTATTATCACCAAATAAGAAAAAAAAAATATCATTCGCACCATTGAATTGCATTTAGGTTAACATTTTCATATAGTAAAAATGTAGAGTGTAATAAATAATTAATCGCTAACAATTACTGCTTTTCTTTGCTATTTGTAACGATTTTTAGAAATTTTCTCTATAATATTCTCTATTATGTCTCATGCCGAGACTTAGGTACACCTTTACTCAAGTCATTTCTTTTATCCATAACGCATATTTCCTTTGGTCCTATACACATAAAAACAATGATAAAAACTCACATTTTAATGTATTTATACGTGAAGCGGTTTAGTACCCTTACCACAGATAATAATATAAAACTATTAAACTAGTATATGTACTTACTATTTGTTAGCTATCGAATCTTGCGTTCAATTGCATACTGCATGCGATAGCGAGTAGACTACAATCGAAACAGTATTTGTAGAGAGCGTCTTTCAAATTTGTTAGTCATAGTGTCTATTATCTACAATTCTACAGAAACACGACACGATAGCGGTAGGATTTCGATAGGTTTTTTTCTATATGACTCATACTAACGAAATAAATATAAGCTAGAGGCGCTGCAGCTGTAGTCATTTTTCCTTTAATCTCCGTACTAATTTTCAAAACATTATTTTAACGCATTCACTAGCGAGAAAGATTACTATAATCTCATTAACATTGGTATTCAATCTTACTTTTATTGAGTTACTAGCGGTCCGCCCCGGCTTCGCCCGTGGTACGGTCTACATGTTAAAACTATCCTATCTCTCAAGTTGGATCGAACTGCACATGGTATGCGAATTTTATTATAATCGGTTAAGTGGTTTAGTAGTCCATTGAGGACAAATATTGTGACACGAGATTTATATATATGTATTAAGACTAGCTTTCCGCCCGCGGCTTCGCCCGCGTTTTCAGAGAAATAAATAAATAAATAAAACCCCGCTAAGTTCCCTTCCCCGTGGGATTTCCGGAATAAAACCTATCCTATCTCTCAAGTTGGATCGAACTGCACATGGTGTGCGAATTTTATTATAATCTTAATACTTGCATTACCAAAGACATGCTAACAAAATTGCTTCTTTCCTGGGACTATGCTAAGACTGAGCAATTTGTTCGTCTTCAAATATTTCTTGTGGCATTTGTTTAAGCCAGTGTGATTGTAATCGGTATGAAACAGGCCTAATTATTGATTATTGCTATGAAATCATATCAATTTTTTTTTATATTATGACCTTCCTTTTATTCTTAATATTATTTTTACTTTTATTTAATTACTAGCAGTCCACCCCGGCTTCGCCCGTGGTACATATTTACGTTTTCTCTACGTAAGAACCATCCTCGTACTTCAAGGAATATAATAAAAAAAGAATTAACGAAATCGGTTCAGCCGTTCTCAAGTTATGCGCTTACCAACACATTTTGGGATTCATTTTTATATTATAGAAGATTGTTTGTATGAATTTTTAATCTAATTTAATTTTTAATCTGTATTATGTTTATGTATTAAATTTAAATCTGAATCTTTCTTATATATAAAAATGAATCGCAAAATGTGTTGGTAAGCGCATAACTCGAGAACGGCTGAACCGATTTCGATAATTCTTTTTTTATTATATTCCTTGAAGTACGAGGATGGTTCTTATGTAGAGAAAACGTAAACATGTACCACGGGCGAAGCCGGGGCGGACGGCTAGTTTTAAATATTTATCATAACATAATCGCCGCTCTGTTTATAAAATTCTAATGTTAAACATTTCACGGTCCCGCAGCTGCAGGACAGGCATTGCCTAGTGCGGGAACCAATGATTTTATTTCCTGTATTTTAACGTTTTTCTTTAAGAAACTGTATTAAGCACTATGTAATAATGTATGTATTATGACTGATGTACGTGTCTTAAAGAATAAATAATTTTTTACTTTTACTTTTTACTTAATCGGTTAAGTGGTTCAGGAGTAGGTACATTGAGGACAAACATTGTGACACGAGATTTATATATATTAAGATATTTATTATAGGCGCCTGAAGGTTTATTTGAGCAATATTTGGTTTAGCAGATTTCGCTTATTTGCTTAATTTTCCATCAATCATTCAAGGTTCTCAACTAAGTGAGATATCGGTAGCAAATCGATTACATTTTCTAAAAATACGTAAGCCATTTTAAACAGGATACTGCGAAAATAGCCAGTCAATTAAAAATGACCTTCCTGTGTAATTAGGTATAATATCCATAAAACCTGATTTTAAATAGATTAGGTACATTGAGGATGTACAAAGAGAGATTAACAAAATGGTCAAAAGTTATACTGTACTAACATGTTTTTATAATTTATTACCAAAAAAGCTCGTTTTCGAGATTCACACGTTATATTCTATATACTTAATATTGTGATAAACTGCAGCCAAAGTGATTTTAAGCATACACAATACGTCATTATTTAGAGTTTTCTTTTTATTTTTTTATTCAGCTAATAGTAATTAAAATGGTACCTACATGACGCATGACGTTCTCTATGCATCGTAAATTATAATTGTCTTATTTTGACTCGTGTAATGGGATTATCGTGTCGATCACATGACGCGACTTGATATATTATTTAAACTTTATATATTGAAACTTTAATAATAAAAAGTAAAAAAACTACAACCCAACTACGACAAAAAACGACGCTGAAAAAGTATAAAACAAGATTTTCAGAATACTGAACTGAACAAAGTTGCTAATGTAGTTACAAGTAAATGGACACAGTAGACTCTACCAAGATGCCTTCGTTGTAAATTGACAATAATGTCATACAATACTATTCTATAGTATGCAATATTCCACTATGTAGAGATAAATTTTCATGTTTGGAAAACCCACACGTTGTCAAAGTGCTATATGCTACTATGGTAGATAGGTATATGTAACGTGTGACTACGGCTACGGTGTGTATGGCCAGGATATTTCTATCCTTAGCGCTTTAAATTCTTTTTTATCAACAGTTTAAATTAAATAAATAATATGATTGTCAAGAAAGTCCTACTCCTTTTTCTAGACAAAGCAAATACTTCACAAACAAATTATTGCTCGTTCACGCACGTTATAATTATTGTTTTTTTATGGTTCAGAAGATAGTATTATGTATTATATATTAAAGATAGTATATTCCTTGTTTTAAAAATATTTGATTTTTCAAAAAAAACATAATCGTGACTCAATATTATGGATAACTAACTATCCAATTGAACATTTTATAGAATACTATTTCATACTCCGACTTTTTTTGATAAATTAAAACATTTACATCAATATTTTGTTACAATTTAATTAAGGGTTTTTTTTATTATGGTTTAGGAAAATAACGATTGATGATTGTATGATTATACAAAATAAAAACGTTTTTCTACTATACATAATTTGTTTGTTTCTACTTACTGTAAATGATTTTCTAATAATTTAATTCCAATTCCAAAAAAAAAACAGAAGAACAACACCTGATTATTATTATTTTTTGCCAGTTCTATAACTGATGGCAAAAATACTAAAAAAATTGGTACGTAGAACTCTACGTAGTATCATGTAGTATTAATAATATTTTTCTTATTTATTTTTCTTATACACCATTTAACCAATATTTAGAATTAAAAGCCGTTACATCGCGCGTTACATGAACAGAAAAATGATGCGGGTAGCTACTAGCTAGAACAGTGGAATGTTGTGCCAATTAAGTGATATTTTTATCTATTCCGTGTGAAGGAATAAAGGCTTAGAATGTCAAGATGATAATGATTTTTATTGAAAAAGCTATCAAAGAAAATCATCCTACGCGTGGGTGTCTGCAGTATATGTATACTACAGTATATATCCTATTATGGAGTAGTATATTAGTATTGAGTATAAGTAGTATATAATAGTATATTAGTGGACTAGTGGTAGGAGTATGGACTCCTGAAACACAGTGTTTTACTAATTCAGGAGCCTATGGATTCATATACAAGCTGTACCTATTTATTAAGCCAATAAAGATTATTATTTTTATTTTTATACAGTCGCTATCAATTGTATCATACAGCACATAATATAATATGTACTTACTTACTTACTTAATATCCTAAGGCCCCTAGGTGGGGCAAAGGGCGTCAACAGTACTTCGCCATGTATCTCGATTTGAAACCTATATGATTTTCGAAACTGAAACAGTACAAAACCGGACCGATTTACGAACAACGACCCTTGGCATGAAAATATAATATGTACGTATGGCATTTTTCTATCCCTTTACACTTCATAATAATTTTCTTTGTACACTAAATATAACTTCATTAAATATTAAGACAAGGTAGGTAACAAAGATAATGCTCTACATTTTATGCTCTACCTAAATTTGTCTCACCATTTTATTAGTTATTTGTATTTTTTCGATAATATTGAAAGTTATCATTATAAGAAAGGCTTTATCTATCTTTATATGGATATTATTATTATGGATCACTAAACATCTGGTAGGCTACGCATTATTTGATTAAGCGCGGTAGAGTCGTCAGTCGACATGCCGTTGAGATAAAACGAGATAACGTAATAGAAAATTCGATACGACATCAATATGAGTTTAATTATATCAACAATTATCATGCTATACCCTACAGACATACATACATCAATAAATAATGATAATACTTTGCCTGTTGTGTGGTTTAACCCAGAAACCGCACATCTACAACATAGAGCAAATTATGCGCTTGCGCATGAAAGAGCAATAAAATATTACGTTTAACATAATAATATAAAATGAATTGCGTAGTCGACGTCTTGCACGTGCGCTAGTGAAAAATGAGTTATGGCTGGTACTGCACTACGTTACAGATATGTTATAGCGACTGGATCTGTCTTCCGATAAGGGCAATCAGCTGCTCGTAATTTGACAGCTGTGGCGGGGAGAACGGCCGATAATTGGATAGTAGGAGCACGTAGCAGCGTCCGCGCAAGCCGCAGCTAGAGCCTCCTCAGTTCCCCACTAATCGCTTTCGCGTCAGGGCGTCGAACCGCTAGAGCGCAGTCGACGGTCCTTTGTTTACATCTTGCGCCCCTTTGTGTCCGCCACCGCGCAATGGAACCGTGCTCTTTGTTATTGTGTAGTTAACCAGTGACAGTGATTTTGTTAAAATGGTTATCGATACTCAGTCGGAGACCACCTCGTCGTCCATAGCTGAAGATGTAAACATAACTTTCCAAGAGATCGGTTATAAAGTGCGACATAGCCTTTTCCCTGGAGGTACATTTGATTGTAAACAATAAATTATTTATTTAATTTTTTTAGTCGATAAAGTGCGATTAATGTGTGATAATTAGAGAGCATTATGATAAGTGGGTTCAGTGGTCATAATTACTTTTACACTGACACACGGTTAAGTCAATAAACAATGAATGAATTATGTAAGTTACTCGTAATAAACATTATACTGTAACACTTCATTGTTGGTATACGTATCGCACTGTGGTCTTGGTTATCGTTCATTTTATCAGAGCAAATATAGTTTTGAATTAAATAAGTTTAAAACCAACAGTTCGAGACAATAATGTAACAAATGACTATTGTCTTTCCGGGATCTGTAACCAGTTTGATGGCATTTTTCTATCTCTTTATAAATGTATTCGGGAACCAGATTCGAGCAACTTTCTCAAAGCTCGCTGCACTCAAAGATAGCTTTGATGAATTCAGACGTTTCTGTTTTGAATCATTTGCAGTGGTAATAGAAATATTTTTACATTGACATACATTTAACAATTACACGGGTTCTTAACTTTATTGATGATATTTTTACACACACAAGCCCGGAATTAAGAACACATGTTAACTATTTATAAACTATAGCGACGTAATGTTATATATAGTTAGCAACAATATTTAAATCAGCCGTTAAAAGAATTAATGTGAATGATTGCTTAACCTGTTTTTATTTTAATGTGAATTGAGATAATAAAATATTAAATCTGACGTTTATGTAGATATACAAGTTTTGTATCATAATGAGTATATTTACCTAAATGTTATTTTTCGCAACAAATTGAATTTAAGTATCTTGTTAAATATTAAATTAATTAAATTGTAATTATTTTTCTTTTGAAGAAAGAAAGTGAATATAAAATATAAAGAAATTATGTTTCAAAATTAATTACTACTAATGTTTAATGATCTCTAAATCGTGAGCTATAAAAAATGTTTGATTACTTATTTATTACAATAACATTAATATTTTTATTAGCAATCATCATGATAGAGTGATAAAAATATCAATTTAATACATTGTTTATATATTTATTATATTATAGCTTAGATTATTTGAGCATGTCTACTCTCTGGACGATAAGTGATAACAGACCCCCTACTTTATTACTAAACGTACATACCTATACATAAATTATGACCCTTGTCTGTTCTTTCCGCTACGGAAGTAGGTATCTACGCTACGCCAATATTATGCTTTGACGGAAGTCTAGACTGTGTAATGTGTATATGGCACGCGCTCTACCGTTTCTTTAAATAATCTCAAACAATTAAAAGACCTTTGTTATCTTACCTATAATTTAATGTTCAAATTTTCCAAGATTATGCTATAGCTTCTAGGCTCTAGCAACTCATACAAACACGTTTGATATATTTTTTATTTTTTTATAATAAGCACATTCAGACCAAAAAAAATCAAAATATTTTCTATTCAATTTTGTTGCAGCCAATGGAAGATTTACATAATAAGTGATTAATTTATAATTTTTATAAAAACAATACATCCGTTACGATTATAAAGACGATTTCAAATGTAGAGTTTATGAGAAAATTTATATTATTACTTATTTGCTTTACAATTCAGGGTTGGCACGATATAATCATATTTGAATAAAAAAACTAGTTTTCCAGCCTTCATTCGCAGTCGGTTTCTTAATTTGCTGTGAACAATTCCAAATGTAGAAAAAACTCTTTCTACAGCAGCTGAAGAAGCTATCGCTCCAAACAATTGCATCACCACTGGGAAAATTTTCGACTGTTCGTCTTCCCCAAATATATTTTTTGTGACATCCACCACTGTAATGGTGTCACATTATTTATTATTTCTTCTGTGAACATTATACTTTTGAATGGCTTTGATTTTGACTTAAGTTTTACTATCAATGGTAGCAAAACTGAACCATCATAGTGTTTTCTTGCTAATGATTGTTGGAATTAAAGTTGCTGCGCGTGGATTCCCCTTTTGTTTCACATTCAATAGCACGTTAGACTAAAGGGAAATCCCCATACTGTCTTTTTAGGCACGCGGCGCGTTCCGTTTCGCACAAAAATACAGTTTTAAATAATAAAACAAAAAAGTAATGATTAATTAGGATTTTTTCAATAAATAATTATGCTTTATTCGATTTTTTCACAAAATCATGATTTTTTTCCAACCCTGCTATACATATTATGTGCATGCAATGTATATGAAAAATCAGACTAAATGTAAACTCATTTAGTTTCATTCACCAATTCGATAAATCCTATTGTTCTATACTATAGAATCTATAGCATAGAACAAGGAAAAAATAATAATGATAATATGTCATGAATAGAGCTTATCATGAGCTTAATAAATATTCAACTATAAACTACGTTACGGTTCTGTAGATTCGATTCCACAGTAGCTAGTTTTAAGTTGTTATTGTATTATATTATTTTAACAAGTGATGGAAATAGATCGTCTGCGATAATGAACTCAAATGATATTAAAAGCTTGTTTGAAACATGTTTTTAAAATATACAATGAGCGAGTATTTTGTATGCTCGAGTTTTTTTTTAACAGGTGTAAGTACCTGTGCTAATTAAATAAACTGTAGGTTTTTAATTTTTATGCCCACAGGAAATGTAAATGTGATAAATTATTAACGTTATATCAATAGTTCTCATTACTTAATAGTTTTATTGTGACGTTTCAAAAAGGGCAACATTAGCGGAATTTCTATGACTAATCATTCATCTGTTTATAAAATTATTAAACCTACATAGTTAATTGGTCCATTAATGCGGTAGTATGTACAATGTACATAGTTACATACATGGCATATGATTCCATATAAAAAGTGTTTACATTATATTCTGCTTGAATACATTTTTTATCGCATTCACAATAAATGGCGCCACGGCCCACGATGGAACTAGCTTCCATTTACATATAAATAAATTAATTAAATTCCACCATAATAAAGAAACTTTGTATACCCACGGACGAATTTAAAACTCTCTATTTCTTTCCTCTGTAAAGACCTTTTCTTTACATAAATAAAGATCTTAAGAAAAAAAAAAAATGTTAAATCTATAAGCAGTTTCAAGATTTAATGGCACTACAATGCATATGGGGTATTCTGTTTTTTTGAATGCAGTTCTAACATAAATGAGAATACGAAATAGTGTCTAAAAATCCATTGAAATACCCATTTAGTAAATAAATGGTGCCTAAAAATCTTTTTGTACGTACAATTATATATAAATAATTGAACACGAATCTTCAATAATATATCTACAGACGATGTTTTAACATTTCATAATAGTATGGTTATCAGAGCACTTCATCATTATCGAAGTGGATTAAAATATCAAACGTGTATAAAGACAACCGACAGTCGTTTACAAATTGCAATACTATTTCATAAAACAATTTGCTATTTTTCTTAGACGTGCATAGGTCTAATATTAGGTTTAATACCTAAGATTAGACCTATTAAAATTAGACCTACCGTTTGGACTTATCACTACATAGTATAAAACAAAGTCGCTTTCTCTGTCTAACTACTACAACCTTCCTCT
>CAJQZN010040915.1:0-20613 GCA_907164685.1 Colias eurytheme | reverse complement strand
GATTTAAGTGAATATTTTCGAAGATATTACAGATTTAAAAATTGCGGACGTAGCGTTTGCGGCCGCCCGGCTATGTATTTTATACCCGTTCGATGCCGGAGCGGGCCACTATATTTTTATACCTATACAACGTTCACAATTTTTCTGTAGTGTATTGAGTATCAGCATTGCACCCGTGCGAAGCCGGGGCGGGTCGCTAGTTTTATATATAAGAAGATAATAGTAAGTATGTATTTTAAAAGTTACAAACATAAAACCCTATTAACTAGTTTTTCAGTTCATTTGTTAAAAAAAAATCATTCTGCTTATTAAGATACCTACATAATTGTAGAGCAGCGATTTAAAGAGCTTTCTAAAGTAAAAGAAAATACTTTACTTCCCTACCTACTTCGTGTGCACATTATTTGGTACATATTTGTGAGGAATAAATTGCGTCAACATGTAAGCACACATAAATCGTTATAAAATCAGATATCAATTTTTATTGACGTTCCCTACATAATATTGCATACTTGACCTCGTTGAAAGTGCCCGAATCCATTATTCCCGTATCGACTAGTTCAATTCGTAAAACTTTTACGATCTGTCAGCGGCGCTGTGAAGATTTACGAGATGTTAACTGCATAGAGAAGTGCTTTCCGCACTTATCGGCCAAGGTTCCACAAAAATATTACTCACACATCATAGCCGCCATGAAAATAAACTATTTAGATGGCTTTAGTTTTTGTTGTTCCGTACAAAACTAGCTGTCTAGGAATCTATAAAATTATCTATAGAAATATTCGTACTTCAAATTGTAAAACTAAGTAAAATATTTTAATGCTATAATTTCTCAATGGGTTACGCCTTGGTACAAAAATATAAAACATTTCTTTTTCCCTGTTTATCACAAAATGGTCGGAACTCTAAGTTTGCCTGGTGATGGTTTTTATACGAGGTTGATGTTATGAGAAGTTATATTGCTTTCCTTATAAAAAAAAGTACATTACGCAAAAAACAACCTCGTAAAAGCTCCTCAGAGTAGTAAATAACTTACGTTATAGGCTTTGTAGCCTGTTATTATTATTTTTGTTTATTCGGTATATCTAATAGGAAATACATATATTTCCTATATTATGGTCCCACACCATGCCTTCCTCCACGTACCTTAATAAACTGGCTATTATTTTGGCTTAGAAAATGGACCATTACACACAGCAAAGGTTTAGATATCGGATCCATTCACTACGTGTCGCGATGCAGCGCAGGTGCACCGTGATCTGATTGCTAATGCCCCTTAACTGTCCACATGGAAACCTAACGACTGTTGCATTGCTCTCTGGAATTCGTAAGAGGTCATATGTATGCGATTTCCTTCTAGAACCTTCTGGAAAACGTTTTGAATTGAAATTTCACGACTTTTATGAAAGATCAGCAGTGCAAACTTTGTAGGAATGTGCAGGAACGATAATTTAACTGTAATATTTGGAAAACTTTACTCCCACTAGATAATATCTGTTTAAATAATGGAATAAAGAACAATAACCTTGTGTTATAAATTTAGGAGAATAATGTTATTAAAAAAAACATGAAAATATTGTTAAATAGCCAATTGAACTTTGGAAAAATTTATTGAACGAAATATAGGTCCAGTAAAAACATAACACACGACATTTGATGCAATACTATTGATGAAGATTCGCATCAGGTGCACAAATGTTTAAGAATGAATGTGTAGACGGTCAATGGGTGAGTCAGATTATTAGCATTCAATGTAATAACTGAATTAGACGCTATACAATTGATTCGCTCATTGATTGAGTTAGCACGATCTAATAACTAAATTTTGACTGTAGATTTTACGCACTTTTAAATCAATTTATGTCGAAATTATTATTATTAATTATGATATTAAAAATTGAATTCAAATGAAATTGTGTCACCGTTTAGATGTTGGGTAAAGTATTTATGTTCGTGTATTTAAAGATTTGCTAATCCATAAGTGTCTGATTAATGCACTTATTTTGCTGTTTTATAGAGTATGTGAATGCTTTTAAATTGAAATGTTTTTTTTTAAACGCGATTCATTCAACGTATATATATGAATTCACATTTTTTTTGCAGCAGAATAGTTTATCAGAAATGTACCATACTCTTGGTATAAAGATAAATTCTTATTAGAGTACTTTTTATCAAGGACATAAAATATGTATTGGAAAAGAAATCACGAGCGACGATTGTCGACGTGGGTTCGCGTTACGTTTACTGAGTTACACTTGATAGATTCCTCGAGGTTGAATGCAATTTGATACGAAATAACACCCATTTATTCAATAAACAACGTGACCTTACCTTACTTTTGGAGATATCGGACCACAAAAAATAAAAGGTAGAAAATTCAAGTACTTAAAAAAATTTAAGTTTTGATATCGTCTGTAAACCATATTTATTGATTTTTATGGCAACAGATTGGGATATCATTGATACATGTGAGAAACAATAATGGTCCATTAACAGAACCCTATGAAACGCCGCTTGGTATTTATATTATCTAACTAGAAAAATAATTGCTTATCATGACTGCTTGCGACCTGCTTTTTAATGGCCGATGTGAACCAACTTAATGGAGTTCTTCTAATTCCCATAATATTGAATGTTATACTAATGTTCAAATCTAATTATATTTGGCTATCGTGTGTCCAATTCTATTAAAGGCCTTGCGATAATCGGCGGCGTAATCGGTACGCATTTCTAAATAACATGTACTTACAGTGAATGTAGAGGAAAAAAATCGGTACTTAGATTCATAGTTGTTGTAGTGTTGTGTTGGATACTTGTTTATAAGATCGTTGTTACAGAGCCGTGCCCGTCAACAGCGGTGTGCGATGGTATGCGCGGAATGCGCGCGGGGCTGCTCCGGGCCGTGCTGGCCCTGCTCGTGGGCGCCAGCGCTGACGTCATCTTCAGAGTACCGACTGTTGTGGTAGGTTTTGGTTTTATTAGTGGCATTTATCTCTATAAATACAAGTAAATACCCGAAGTATTGAAGGATATTTCTCTAAAGATCCTTCAATACTTCGGGTATTTCGCGAGAGAATTCGATAACCTTTCTGATTAGAAGGACAAGCAGAGAACGGAGATAGATAGAGATATTCAACACGCAAATTTTTGTTACTATAGGTTAAAATGCGTGTTTTATTTTTATCTAAAGTTTTAAAATGAAGGAAAGTGGTATTCTTGCAGATCCTGATTAATGTACTCCTACTTAATTGGAGCTTTTCTACCCAAACAGAATCTTGGCACAAGCTTGCGTGATTTTACTCTTGATTAGTTTAATTACTTTGTACAAATTAACTTGGTCGACATCCTTGTTTATCCCCAAACTAAGGTATCTGTCGCAAAATTTATATTATGTAGTAAAAGCAAGGAAAATAATTTTATTGTATTTCCAAGATAAAATCTGTGCCTCCAGTGAATAAGGGAATAACTCAAAAACAGCACTTTTCAGGAGAGATAAAAAACTATATATTAATACTAAATCTTTATTAATTCAAAATTTTAAGCTTGTATGTGTAAGATATGATGTTAGACTATATTTTTACATATGAACACATATTGTAAGAACCTCATAAATATACTTTTTTCGTGTTTTTTTGTAGTTGTGGCCTTATGAACGAGTACTTCATGGAATAACTCAACGTATTCACATAATTTTTTTTTTACTCTTTGCAATATAACGACTTATGCCCTTATGCACTATGTTCATAATCGCACAACACGACTTATATTATTGCCAGTTTTGGTTTTATAGAAATGATGTGACTTATTATGCTTGAAATTTGTGTACTTTATGACTCAATTGAGGCATTTTAGTGGAAAAACTATGCACGTAGCTTGAAAAACGAATGAAATCAACGGGTTTTTTTATCGTTATTAGATAATAAAAACAAAACAACATTTAGGTATTTATGCATTTAACCCTAGAAGTCCAATCCACGTAAATTTGACGTATGAACTCTTCTATATTTACCATCGAATCGCTGCAAAATCCAGAACCAACTTATTAGCCGTCGAGACCTAGCAGTACATAGTTGGCTCATCCAGGTAAATTCCGCCATTTGGTTGTAAAGAGGATGTTGTGCGTCATTTTGACGTATAATTGGGCTTTTCGTAACTTTTAAAATTGTTTCAAATTTTTATTTTGTGATTTATTTGAATAATTTTTTTCCAAGTCACGTTTCACATGACATCTATAGTGTTATACTATAGATTGAGTATGAAATGGGATCCAGAGAACTTTTATACTAGGACGAAAAACCTTCAATTTTAGTAAATGACGATTATTGTCCTCCGCTGGATTTGGACTTCAAGCAAAGGGATTGGGTGGCTGAAGATGTTGCCCGGAGTAAAACCGAATATGTTATGGGGTTTTGTTACCCATGTATAATGAAAGTCGTAGATTGTAAAATAAACCTTTAATCGATCTTTCAATAATACAGTGCTAAGTTGTTAATGCTATACAATGTTTCACCAGTCACCACAATGAGTTTAGTCTGTACAGGTTAGCAGGAGACAATCATTGAGTATTGGTATTAAATACGTATCAACTGCGTATTGCGTTTTGCGTATTAACTATTGTCCTAGTGAAAATTAATCGTCGAATCAATTTAAAATTCGATCAAGTGCGTTTCGTTTCGGAACGCCACAGATAATAAAATATAGATAATAAAAGTGGCAACGCCACAATGTCATGGTGGTATACATTGAGGATACAAGCGCTATAAAGAGATAAGAGAAGCCCGAAAACCATATTCCTATATGTTCAGTTAATACAGGAAAAGTTATAGGTGGTCAGTGGCGATATTTTACGGCATGATATAGAATTTTAACAATTTCTATATCATATTAAAATATCAAAATAATGTAGATAAATAAAGAAAATACAATGAGCCGCAAAGATTTAATGAAAAAATTAAGCACAGATTTGAAGGTGCCTTGGATGCAAATACGACTTGTGGCACGCACTTTGAAGAGACTCTACATGACAATAGCCCAATTTTTTCAAAATATGTGGTACCAGAGTATCCATAAAATGTTTACGAAAATGCAGGACCAAAGAAGTATCAATATTGCGCAAATTACCAAAGCACAGTGGCTAAAACGCTAGGTATATGTGGAGAAAACTATATTCATAATTGTCAAGACTGGTTATAAATACTTTTTTTTATGCGACTATTACCTATAGACTATAGTATTATTGTCTTGATTATTGTAGTTAGATAATTTTTTTAAAAAAAGATTAAAAACGAGTTATGTATTTTTTAAAAACTTACCCAATTATAAGAAGAAAATATAAGTTTAACATTTTTGTTGGCTTTTTTTAGATGATTCAATTATCGTTCTGTATTTATATAAACAAAGAGTATAATATCATTAAATGCACTTAATGTGTTAACTATATTTTTAATATCTATAGCAAAAAATAGTTAATTTCCATAGAAATATATTAGTATCCCAAGTTAACTGATAAATACCTTTTTTAAAAAATATAAAGATTTGTTGTTGCAGATTTATTGAAAAAACGATTTAAAAATAATAAGGAATAGTGTGTGTTGTTTCCGTGCCGTATTCAATTAATAGACCAATAGCAACACGGCATTAATGCCAAACTGTCTCATGTCGTCACTTGAACCAATGACACTAAAAGAGTTGTTCCTTTATGCTCATGTTAGAAAAATGACACAAATGCGTTTATACTAAAATAGTGTTAGAACTGATGGAACAAAATGAATTAAGTCTTTATTCAAAAATTATAACTACACATACGTCTTTGTGTTCGTGGCTACTTTTGATTCGAAACGAATAGTTCCTTTGCGATTGCCTAAAATGATGGATAAGGTAACTTATACCGTTAATCACACCCTACTTATACCGTTTGGGTCATTCGAAAAAATGGGTTAGGACGCAGCTAGAGATATGACCTTTTGATATGTTGTGTATTTTGACGAGCTGAATCCAATGGTGCAATAAAAACCAAAGGGAATAACTCGTCTTACTCCCTTATTCACTGGAGGCACAGAAATACAACTGACGTACAACAATATGTTAGACAGACTGTGGTAATAATTCCCAGCATTCAAATGAGTGCGCAGCAAAAAATGCAAAAATAGTCGATTTGAAGTAATAGTACCTGTCCTATATTTATTAGAGACTTTGATCTGCTGTTGTAAGTACCTTACTGGTTTAAAATTATAATGTTTACGATACTCCAGAACTATATAGTAAAGCAAGAAGGAAAATTACTGCAAAGTATCCTTTCAAGAGCGGACGAAATTACGTCTGTCAGCTTATCTTTCCCATGTATGTAATATCACTATTGCCTCAATATAAATACATACAATAAGGTACATGTTCTACAGGTGCATCCCATATCAGTAGCTCGACGTGTAGGCATCGAGTCGAACGGCAGCCGAGCCAACGACAGCGAGGCGTGGAGCGAGACGGAGGTGGACGTCAGCTACGAGGAGTACTTCGTGGAGCATGACGTGTCCACCGCAGATGCTAAGCGAGCTGCTGCAGCTCTGAGGCTGGATGATAGTGAGTACATTTAGTTGTTATTGCATTGAGCTAACATATTTTTAGAGTTATAGATGAGGTGTTCAAGATACAAAATGGGAATACGACTGTTCTGACTTGTGTAGGCGAGTGGTTGATATTTCTGATTTTCTACTTACACTCCGTTTTGTATGACGGAGTACTGCAGTAAATTGAACAATGTTTATAAATTTGTAAAATTTTAACAACATATTTTTGTTGTATTGTTACAATATAAAGCGTCCTACTCCAGTTTTATAAGCCATTGAAAAAATACCTCTGACGCGTAAAATCCACCCCATTCGGCGTAGGTATAATATTTTCACATGAATGCACCAAAATTAAAAACTTGAAAAGAATCCTCATTACATTTATGAGACTGAAGTGAGTAAAGCGGCTAGCGTGTATTGTATGAACTTGTTCAGTTACCATAGTTGGAATAACTATGTTTCTTTTTCATTTCGCGCTGTTCCCGCGTGAGTCAGTTTGTATTGTGTAATTGTAGTTTTAATTAAAGCTCGCAAGCACTCGCATTCATTACATGTCAAGGATGATTCAGGATTGTGCCTGGTATTCTCTGTAATTAGAGATTTAGAGTGGATTTGAATTGGGGTTTGTTTCATTATCAAGTTAATGACGTAAGTCTGGGTGGTATTATATGCATTGCATATGACTTTACACATTGACATATCATGAGAACTGTTTAGAATCTAGATTTATTTATATCAATTGAGCCACGTTAATTTCAACATCAGGCATTTGAACTTAGATTTTTTTCGATTTTCTTCGATTTAGTTTTACAAAATTCAAACAGAAATTATACTCTATGTAGAGCATTCTGCGAATCTCAGAAAATTTAATGCAAATAAAAATAAAATACGAACAAATTGCTGAATTCAAAGTCTACCCATTAAATAATTTCCATGAACCTCGTAAATAAATAGCAAAGGGCTGTTGAAAATAAATAAATTTTAATAACAGTATGAGCAAGCGGCTAATTGGTCAATTCGCGTTGACATCGCTCGAGACAATTAGCCGAGTCGTTAACGCAAGTAGTGACTGTAAGGTGATATATTTATAGACTTACTAGCGGTCCGCCCCGGCTACGCCCGTGGTACATGTTTACGTTTTCTCTACATAAGAACCATCCTCGTACTTCAAGGAATATAATAAAAAAAGAATTATCGAAATCGGTTCAGCCGTTCCTGAGTTATGCGCTTACCAACACATTTTCCGATTCATTTTTATATAGACTATTATTATAGTGTAATTTAAAAATTCGAGATGAAAGACAGATGTAGGATTCCGTATCGAAAGGGTCTGTCTATCCGTCTTTATCGTAGATAGATAGAGATAGTCGAAAGTTTCAGAGGTGATTTGCAGTTGTTAGCTTATTTGTATGGAACCCTGTGACGTAAGTCCGACTCGCACTCTACCGAAATTTTTGAAATTCCAAGATCTTAAAAATAAATAGCTAAAAAGTTTGATGTTGACATTCGTCTTTGGAACCATCTTCTTTTAAAATGATTTCAAAGGTATTGCGTGTTACGTATCTATCATCTAGATACCAGACACTTAGACAGTGCGCGCACGAGCAACTTTGTCTCCGCAACTTTTTTGTCTCCGCAACTATTTTGTCTCTCCCACCCATGGGCTAGTTACTAGCCGCTAGTATGAAAGTGCGCGCACGTAGCGTCGCAACTCCCCATACAAATTGATGGGAGAGACAAAATAGTTGCGGAGACAAAGCTGCTCGTGCGCGCTGGCTCTTAAAAAAATGGAAATAATACAAAAATATTCTTCTTTTATCATTTTACACGTCAACAAATTGTGTACTATAACTTTACAGAATTTACAAAGGAAATGACTGGTGACTATTGTCCGTCATTAAATGCAATTTAATTCAATTTTATATTGTGATATAATGTACGTGCATTTGAACAATTTTTCTATGACACTAATTTATATAACAATGCCAACTGCGCTAGATAACTCCACTACTTGTATTGCGTAGCTGAAGTCCATTATGAGGTTTAAAGTTAAGTTTATATATAGGAGTAATACAGAAAATTATGGAGTGCAAGTCGATTGAATAATATCTGCAATTCTATTAAATTAAAATGATAACTGACTTTTCGATTTAGGGCCGATTTTTCAATGCTTGGATAAAACTTATTCGTCGAATAATGTATAAAACTAACATTTTAAAAACGTATTCTTTGGCCGTATTTGACAGTTTTAAGTTTTAACCATGGATTGAAAAATCGGCCCTTAAACCAATAGGTAAAATGATTAGTTTTTATACATTGAAAATAAAGCTGCACAAAGTAAGGTAGTCGAATCGCAATTGTGAACAATTCTGCATTTTTGTAAATATAAAATTAGTTCAGGAAATTCTATAACGTAGCACGAAGTAGCAATTAACCCCTTAGAAACAAGGTCAGAAGGAAGGTCAAAATAATAATTTTCAGTCATAAAGTTACAGGGCGCGAGATCTCATTAAGATTAGCGAGTCACCCTCACTCTGAGTATGATTCATTTTCACACAATCACCACTCAAAGGTAAGAAAGAACCTTTGAGTTGGAGGTTTATCAACTTATAATTAAGTTTACCTTTCAGCAACCTTTCAGTACGAAGAAAGTGAAACAATTTACCTTGCTAATTGATGACGAGTCTGTTTAGATTGCATTTTTGTGTCATTATGTCTTATTTAACTTGAAACAAGTTTATATGATAAGATAAATTTCATGCAAATTGGTTCAGTAGTTTAGGCGTGATTGAGTAACAGTCTGTCTGTTACTTTCGCATTTATAATATTAGTATGGATTAACACCCAGACACAGAGCAAACATCTATGTTCATCACACAAATATTTGCCCCGGGTGGGGATCGAACCCACGACCTCTGGCTTGGAAGGTAGGGCCATTACCAACCAAGCCAACCGGCCAGTCGAGTTAAAACTTGTGGAATCAAAACATGTAGAGCGTACGCTTGGCTCTGCATTAGATAATAGCTTTTTCAGAGCACGCCTCTTAGTCGCAGATGGGCAACATTAAAAACACAAATCCATACTAATATTATAATACTGAAGAGTTTGTTTGTTTGTTTGAACGCGCTAATCTCGGGAACTACAGGTCCGATTTGAAAAATTCTTTTGGTGTTAGATAGCCCATTTATCGAGGAAGGCTATAGGCTATTATAATATCATCACGCTAAGACCAACCGAAGCGGAGCACTGCGGGTAAAACTGTGGAGCACAGCTAGTTACAAATACCGCAGCCCAGATTATTTTATTGTCGCAAATAGCGTGGCTGGCAGCCCTAGTTGCCGCCCAAGCTCTCCTGTGTATAATGCCTGTAATATACCTGTAATGTCGCACAAGGCCGAGCCTCTCGTTTGAAGAGTCACCGTTATTGTATTCACGATCCACAGCTATGATAATAGACTACAGAATACAGCCTTTGGTAATTTTTTATTTATTTAGTAATACCTATATGTTCAGAGTTTTTATAACAGAAACCATTGAGTGTCTGGTTTATTCATAGACACTGCCAAAACAAAAACAACTGATGGAACTTAGGAAGCATATGAAAAGTTAACAGGAAGAAATGATTCTGAAAATAAACCAAAAACAATAAATATGTAGAATAGAGTTTTTGTAACGCAAACAAAAGAAATAGCTAAACTATTTTTTTTATACGGAACTGATATTATTCTATAGCCGGTTCTAAAATATAGGAAAAAAGCGCCTCATTTTTTTATTTATTAAAATAAAGTAAAGTACCAAGCCTTTATCTATAAATATGATCGTAAAGTATCTGGGTCAGAGGGTGACTTCCGAGGGTAGTGATTTCATGATATGACATCACCCCAGCGATAGCCAAGGGGATAATGTGACACATATAGGGGAATCAATTTAAAGATATCAAATTATTTTATTGCGCAAAAATGTACGAGAAATAACTGCAAATAATATAAAAAGATTTAAGCCCTTTTGCTAAAGTAAAAGGTATATTACGTATGTCTTTGACGAGCAGAAGTTAAAATATAAAAACGACCACGAAAATTTAATATTTGTGCACTAAAAATGTAATTGTCGTACCAAGGATAAGTTTTGAGACAAACTTTATTCATAAAGCAAAAGCAAGCTTTTATTTAAATAAGATTCGTTATTTATATATTATATTCGTAGATAAGTTATATATAGGTATCCGTTATTTTTTGTGTACAAAATTTTGTGTAACTTCTAACCACATTATAAGATTAAGGATATTTTTAACACTTAATATTAATTTAATCAGTTGACAATTTTTCCATCACCATTTGTATAATTAAAGGCAAGAAAAAAAAGGAACGTTACAGTTGAATCACGCAATTAATCACAAAATGTACATAATTATTAACTATTAACCTTCAAAAGAAAGCCTCTTCATTGCTAATTGTAATTGATATGAATAGTATTAGCTGCTTCCCGTGTCTCAATGAATTCACAGCAATTATGTTGAATGGCCGCGGCCTGTAGGCACAAGGCGAGGTTGGAGGCGTGGTGGTAAGGTCGAGGATCTACAAGATGTGACGTCCTTTGGCATAGCGGACAAGAAACGAGAAATAAATATAATTTTCAGTTTGCTGAATTGTTGTTCGCTAAGTTTACTTTTTAGAGATTTTCGTCATCTGATTTAAATATTATAGTAATTCATAGCAAAAATATAGTTTTTCTTTTTCAAAATTTTAATACCTACACGATAATATGGTTTTGAATTGAGGTTTATGTACGAAAAATATCGTTCTTTCAAATATTTGTGCATTACACTGTTAACATTTTTGAATTGATCATTTTAAAATATATTGTGATATTCTTTCCTGATGTATTTAATTAATCTGTTTAGTGTTACATGATACGTCCTCTTAGTTTCCGTAAGTTATTTTCTGTATTAAAAAATTAAAAATGTTTCAATGTTTTCACCTTAGTCTATCATATGCGTTGTAATGAATGTCCTGCTACGTACTTTGGTTATTAAATGACACAATGCGTTGTAACAAATGCACAGACACGCCCTCCGCGACCTTGGTGACCATAATTGGGGGGGGAAACCTTATAATTTTCGGTGCGACAGTCAGGGCTGTGCAAATTGTGTTGAACTTAATTATATTTCATCATTAGCGGACCGGAAAATTAATGTTCTCAATAAATTACCATTTACAATGCCTAATGATAAATTAGCTGAAGTGAGGTGTGCAATTGTTATTTTTTACGGAATGAAGAAAATAGTCGAGAAAAAATAAATCGAATTTAAATTGGCTCATAAGTAAAATCTCGACTTTTTAATTAGCTGTGAACTTCATTTATTGAAGTCGTTTAATCATAATCTTCTTAACCCATTGACCACCGAGCGGCCCGATCGGGCCGCGACACAATAGATTTTCTATTGTGTCTGTGATCCGGGGACTGAGGGATATATATAAATCTTGTGTCACAATGTTTGTCCTCAATGGACTCCTAAACCACTTAACCGATTATAATAAAATTCGCACACCATGTGCAGTTCGATCCAACTTGAGAGATAGGATAGTTTTAAACATGTAGGTACCACGGGCGAAGCCGGGGCGGAACACTAGTATATTATTATAAAGAAAAGTTTATTTACAAACGTATCGGAAGTTTTTATGCAGTTACACATTTAAATATATTATGGTTATATAATATGTGGTGGTAGTGACTTCCTGAGGCTCTGGTTACTTTATTTCCGTAGCACGAGGGTGGGACTTCGAGTTCGCAAAAACATCGTACCAATATATTAAATTAAATAAAAAGCTTCTCTTGATAATCAGACATGGAAACATCTGACTTGCGTTACATATAAATTCAATCAGTATAATTAATTTTCACCATTTCATTAATTGCACTAATTGTAATGGATACCTAAACTGTAAAGCTATGTTACCAATTTCGAAAATTACTTGAACTGTACTTAATTCCATAATGGCTGTTCAACTCAGGGAGCGAGAACTAGTGACCATTATAATAATAATAAAATCTCTAAATATTTGTATTATTTCGTAGAAGAATAGAGGTGATACATACTATATTATGTATCTGGTAAACAGTGAATATGTAAGGACACATACATTTACATAACTTTCGTATCGTAAACAACGTAAGCACACTATCGATTCAGTCTATTTCCAATAAACAACTACAGTATAAGCCCACGCAAATATATTCGCAGATTTCTGGAGACAAATGTTTACTCTCCCAAGGGTAGCTATAAAAGCCGCAAGTGTGCCAAGTGTACCCACGCTAAACGTCCACTCTTGTTAGTTGTTTCACTTAGGAGACCTTGGCACAAAGTTGCCGTTAGGCACGCTCGGGATCTTCCAGTAATTGCACTATTTCTGTGCCCCAGTGGGGGCGGTCCACACTAAACCTCAACCTTCAGTTAGGAGGGTTACTTGCGCCCCTTAGCTTTGAAACGCGCGCTTTAAGATCAAGAAATTAAGCTTTGCGAGCCCTCGGAGCTTTGCTTTCTAGTTTCTTGCTACAAAAAGACTTTGTCGAGCGATGTTTTATATTTAAAATTTATACAGTTGTACATATTATTTAAATTTTTATTAACATTGTAGTTTTAATCTTATAAATTTTTCTAACAAATTTTGTTCCTAGAGGATCAATCAGATATCTATAAATCCCAGTCTGTTTCATATTTCAACTATAAAAAGGCAGACAGACAGAAGTAGGTACTACTTCATCAATTATTTATTTAATTATTATCACGGTTGAATGAAACCTAACATTCTTTCTTCAAATAACCTTTTTGCGGCGTCTATTACGTTTTGCAATATTTCAACTAAATCATCGTTACAATAAATTTTGTTCGTAATTTTATTATGTTGTTACTTTTCATTTCTTATAGTTATACAGTGAGCATATCAATAATTTTAGCAATTTGAAAATTGCAAAAAAGTTTCGTTCCTATAGGAACTTACTAATCCTAACTATAGTTAGAATCTTGAAAATGTCTCACTTATATCGATTTATGTGGAGCTCTACCATGTGTTACATCCTCATTCCATCCAAATTCCATTTGAGTCTTAAATAAGAAAGAGAAAAGAAGTAACAAAATGACACACGTAGCTTAATAATTACGTGACTTGTAAAAGTATGCAGCTTTACAGGTAAAAAGGATCAATATCGCAGGTCCTTGTAGACATGCGTGTAGTGCCCGAAACAGATTGCAATCAATATTGCATGGAATATTTCAATTGGCTTTTTAGCGCGACTCACTGATGCATTTGATACTTGACTAGTACCTATGCTAGTACTTACGTTAAAACATAAACTCTAGATGTGAACCTGTCAAAAAGTAAATTGAAAATAATGCCAGATTTTGTTCGCTTTTTCAAATGATTGTTTTTGTAATGTATAGTTTGATTATGTGTAGTCACTTCGCAACATTAGAATTTCCAATGAGATCACATTTTTATTCTAGACGTCCTTTAGGAAACGGAAATAGAACAATGCATATAACAATATGACTAGAATGGTGTGAATCAAAGGTGAAGCGCTAAATTATACATTTTAACTTGAAATGCGTTGTAAAAATTGTTTATTTGATAATTTAAATTGATACTCTCAGATGATTTATTTGGGAAGGTTGTAAACTCGCAGTCTAAAATTAATTTATTAATTAAAAAAAAAAAAAAAAAAATTATTAAACACATTTTACGCTTAGGGATGTTTGTTGGAAGGTTTTATTGCAGCAAATACGTGTTTACATTAAATACATAGCAGGGGTAAGGTTAAGCTATGTGTTTGTTTATTTGTTTAAGTTGGATTAAATATTGTGTGTTTTAATTACTTTGTTTGAAGTAGGTAAAAGTTTGACTTCAAACGTATGAAAGTCTTCAGAGACCTACGAATACTAAAAAAATCTAAAATCTGCGTTTCTACCATTCCAGTCCCAGCGACGCAGGACGGGTGCGGCGAGTGCACGCGGCGCGAGATGGAGTACTGCGAGACGCGCGTGCTGGCCGACCACTGCTGCTGCGAGCGGCGCTTCCTGCCCGAGCCCTTCCCCTGGCTGCCGCACACCTGCTACATGGGCCCGCACCGCTGCAAGCCGCTGGCGCACGACTGCGTGCGCTACGTGCGGCTGCGCGACTGCTGCTGCTATAGGCACCTGGCTGACCGATGTGAGTGTCGACACTACACACACATGCTCTACACATACCATAACAACAAGTAGCATACACAACACGCGACAACACACGGCACACAACGCAATACGCGGCTATACACAGCACATAACACGCGACACCACTCAGCAGTCAGCAACAATTCAGTTTTCTAATTTGCAAGAAATTTGAAAAGTGCAATTCACAAGACTAAAATCGAAAATATTCTTATTCAACGGGACAATCTCTTGGGACGAATAACCGGGTTTGCAAATTGTACCTATGTTTAGACATTCTAAAATAACTTGCTGCACTAACTTCGACACTATTACAACGTAGTTTAGACTGTTTGTTCAACTTTACCTTTACTACATTCAAAACATTTGCCCGTAAATGTTTTATAGGAGCGTAGAATTTACAAGAGAAAAATGCCTTCGTTTTCTATTTCCACAAAAATAAAGATTATTAAATAAAGTTCCCTCAGAAAGTAAAGCTTTTACTTATCTGAGAGCAGCGTTAAATATAAATAGGTTAAAGACGAATTAAATATTGTTTGGTTTCCCAAATTTGAAAAGGCTTTTAATTATTTAAAAAAAAAATTGAATTGTAGGAATTTTAAAGATGTTTTTTTCTCAATATTTTTACGTACATTCCAGGGAAGGCAATCCTATCCCGGTCCAGCCGGGTAGGCGTGGGCGGGGTGTCCCTCCTGCTGCTGTCCATGTTGCTGTTCGTCGCGTACTTGTGACCCGCGCCGCCGCCCGCGCGCGCGCCCGCTCACGTGTGATACACTGCGCCGTGTGCACGGGGGGGAAGTGGTGTGGGGTACGCAGCAAGCAATGGTTGCTGATTGGTAAGTTGTTGCGACTTGCGATACGTTGGTGTAGATAGCAGGTATTGTAGCGTGTATTACGGCGCGGGTACCGGGGGGAGAAGCGGTGTGCGGTACGGTGTGCAGCAAGAAGTGGATGCTGTTTGTTTAGTGCTTGTATTATTGTGTGTATTGCGGCACGTGTGTGAGAAGGGAGCTGTATGGTAACGCGCAATGGATGGTGGACATTCGTAGCCGGTATACTGCAGTGTAAAGGGGTTAGTGTATGTTGAATTGTATATGATGGGCAATATTTTTTGAGTGTGGTACATTGCTGTTGATGTACATTTCAGGTACTGTAGTATCGTGGAGTATGTTGATGAGTGTGGTATGTTGCTGTTCACATACATTGCAGGTATTAAAGGAAGCAATGTATGTTGAATTCTACATGGCAGAGCAATGTATATTGAGAATATTGCTGGTAGGAGAGCAATGTGTGATGAATGAGCCTGGTTATGTAAGACAATATATATGCACGCTATCTATATGTGGTGTGCGTTATATGGAGTATGTTTATGATACATTGCTGGCGCCTGGCAGTTGTGAACTGTGGTTTAGAAGGGAGTGATATATAAATGTTAGATTTGATTTGGTAAATTTTCAATATAATGTTTGATTGAAATGATGTCTTTCATTCTTATAGCGAACGAGTAATGTAAGAATGACAAAGGCGACGCTTACTATGTGAAGACTCGATGTTGATTGATGATGTACATTGCTGCTTTTAATCGCGAAATATCTTTTATTGTATACGCGAGCAAGGTTTGAATGTTCGACGAATGGAAAAGTTCGGTTTTGATTATATTATGATCTTTCATAAACTTGGGAAGTATGTGTTATTGCGAATATGACGACATCGATTGTATCTATCTTGGAATATAGTTTCAAATTTATATCCAAAGTACAAAAAAGAATAAATGTTGTACAAGAAATACATTTCTCTTGGTCTGCAGACAATTAAATCCGAAAATAAAAAAAGCTTAGGTATATGAAGTTAAAAATTATTTATATGTATTAACTCCAAGGAATTGCGATGTATAATATTATCTAGTACAAAATCAGTAGAATCTTAAAATAAATAAAAAAAATCGATTATCGCACAATTTTTCCAATAACTTCTTCTAGAATCTAGATATTTATCTAACACTATCTTACTATTTCGAGTGTAAAGACGTAAAAGTGAAGCTTTCTGTAAATAGGTTAAGACTTAAGAGCTTTTCCAAAGAATTCGCATAAAATTATGATTTTTTTTGCGCCTGTTGGAAAACACTTTACGAGGTTTTATTAAATGTTTTTTCAGAAGAATATATGCGAAAAGTGGATTTTTTTTTAAATAAGAATACACATAGATAAAATAAGGGAAACTAACAGTGCATTTACATCAAACGAGTGAATGCTCGTTCTTACCCCACTATGTCAAATTATTTTGGTGAAAACAGTCGTAGAGCAGTCTTTAGTTGTTTTTAGTGCGTTCGAAAAGATTCTATACAATGTTCTAATACTGAACAACACTGAATACGAGTTTTCGTTTACACTGAAAGATTACGAAAGAATGTTCTTGTTCTAGCTTTAGCTCTATGTTCGTTTGGTGTAAATGCACTGTAATAAAGTGAATATAAATTACTATTCTCTTCTATAAAATAGCTTACGTTTTAATTGTAATGAAAATACAAGTTATAAGTACTAAGAACACATAAATTCATGTGATATGGGATACAAGCGTACAAAATGCGTATTATTTTTGTAAAGCTATCAAATAGCACTATTTACTTCTTACTTCTTAATATTTAATTATATATTTGACAAAAATAGTGTATAATATTTTATATGTCTGGGGTGATTTTTAATATTTTATTATAATTACAATTATTAACATAAATTTCTCACTTTTTTTATTGATATAGCATTATGCTAGGCGTCCACTAGGCGGATCGGGCTGGGCCGCATCGCAACGCAAAAATACGCCGGCCTATGTTTTGTATGGAACATCGTCCATTAGCGACGGATCGGGTCGGGGCGGGCCGCAACACATCGGCGGATATCGCTTCGCAGGCGGATTTCTGCCGGCGGTGCGCTGCGGCCCGGCCCGCCCCGACCCGTCTAGTGGACGCAGGCAGGCGGATGTAAGCGGCGAGCGCCTGTTAGATAAAATCCACCTAGGCGGTCCGCCGCGCCCCGTACAGGTGGACGCAGGAGCAAACAGCGCGTCCATTAGAGTCGGCCCGTTGCGATGCGACCCGCCCCGATCCGTCTCTAATGGACGCCTAGCATAAAGCCGCCTACTCACGTACCTGCCGTAGGGGCAATATTGGAAAAATCTCGGTTATCGGCGGCCGGAGCAGTTTCAGTTGTTCTATAAATTGCCCCTGCTTGCATATACACATCACAATTAAGTAGCCAATTAAGGGTCCAATCTAAAAATTGCCCCTGCTGCAGATACGTGGGTAGCCGGTTTAAGTAAATTTTATTTGTATTTTACTTGCTGTATGATGAGAAATTGCCCTATCAAATTATTATTTAAACGTTACCTTGTATGTTTTCGTATTAAGTATATAATATTATATATATAATATATGAATGAATTGTATAGTAATTCTATTTTAATTATTATAATTTACCAATTCAAGAGAAACTATGTGTCATCAAAAATCTTAGTTTTGTATATTACCTAGTTTAAAACAAAGTTTTTACACAATATTTGTTCAGATAATGAATAATTATGTATTTAAAGATATTTAATTTTCTTAACCGAAAAAAAGGTATCCATTGCTGTTTTACTACAGTATTATTTCATATCTATAATAGAGCAGCAATGGATAATGATAACTCCAAAGATTGGGATTTTGTTAAAGGTAAATTTATTTAATGTTTTAGTTAGTTTTGTTGACTATTTATTATAATTTGAACGCCAAAGGTGTATTAGTTAAATGTAAATATCGTAGAAAATGCTCTGGTACCAGTCAGTATTGAGAAGTAGCTCTAGCTTGCACATTCTTATTATTGTGATAGTTTTGACGATAAATTATCAATTAAAAATTTATTTTTCTTTTAAATTTATTAATAGCGATGAGTAAGGAAAATCATACATCAATTCAGCAAAAGTTTTTTTGTTTAATTAGGTACCTTACATGCATTTAACTTATAGATTTTTTTTGTATAAATATCAGATGACTTTTAAGAATATTTTCATTGTATACAAAATAACGTTTTGAAGACGTAATGTGATGTGAAATGATATAAGAAAATGCAGAGACAATTTTAGGTACTATAATGTTCAAATTGATGCACAATTTTACGAAATTATATTTCTAATATAGGTAAATAATAACATTCATGTAAATATGAATTATTACAAATGTATTTGACTTTCAATTCAGATCATTATTAAGTATCTATAGATTCCGAAATAAATTGTGACAAACGAGTTACCAACCAAAATGTGTTTTATTTCTTTAGATATACCTAGGCAATCCTTTTAATTTAATAAGTATAATATCTATATCAATTATAAGTATCTAGTTCAATTAGAAAAGGACTGAATCGATCGATAAACAAATTAGTAAGAAAGATTGAACTAATAAGTCTGTCTGTCAGTCCGTCCGATGTTATGTCTTCAGGTGAATATGCAGTACACAACTAGTGACACTAAATTAATATAATATATATATATACTTACGTAGATAAAATCTATGAACATAGAAAAGTGCACATAAACCTCGCATGATTCGATATAATTGCAATAATAATTAACATACAGTAAAACCATTTAAATATAAAACAATTATTTTTCAACACGCAGGCTCACGCCCTTTATTCAATGCATTTGTTTTGGACAAAGGACATTGTTCTAGGTTTCCTTTATGAAAAAACATTTAAAAAATAAATTACATAGGTAGTCAATTTAACAGTAAGGTAAGTTTTAAAGATTCATTGATTATCTAAGTACTTGATATTTAGTATTATTATGGCAGCAATGTTAGTAGACACAAAAATAAAGAGTTATTTCCCAAGAAATTAAAACAAATATTATACCTACATTAAAGACAAACTTTACTTCTACTAGTAGTAATAGTATTCCCTACAAGTCACCGAAAAAATTAACTTTTCAGCACACTTACATATTAATGTAATATTATTTATTGCCAAAGAAAATGAGAACAACAGACCCCGAAAACTGGTACAAAATAAACCAAAGATCTTATCGCAATCTGCCCTTATTTGGGTTACATCCCTCTGCCGTAGAGACGCGGCTCAGAAAGAGCTTTGTAGATGCTGCTAAGGAGTTCTATCGTCATAGTACTTGTGTACGATTGTTGTATAGACAAAGTACAGGACGTTACGGGTAAGGTACTTTGTTTTACTTTGTGTCATTATTTTTTTTTTACGATGCAAAGGAAATGTTTCTGAATCTTATCGTAAAAAAACTTGCATAACTGTGTTGGTACTTGGTATATTATATAAAATAACCAAAAAGCTCTAATTTAGGCTAACTTTTTGGAAATAGATGACAATTTACTCCGTATTTTCGATTCTCGTCAATTATATAGCTAATATTGACGACTACACTTTCCCAAGGCCACCGTTTTTAACTTATTACCCTTAACTTTACACTATTAGACTACAAGCCCGCATAGGACAAAAATATGGGTCAAATGAACCACCAGGGGATATATCTAGAACGATAGCAGAGCAAAAAATAATAAGATTCATCACTATGCCGTCACTTGTAAGCTGTCCAACTGAGTGCAGATGAGAATTGAAAAGTACAGGTAGACTCGGTAAATTTTGGTCATATATTTTTGTACGGCATTCTTAACCATCGATAGATCCATTAAAAATAATAAGAAACCGCTCAGTGCCGTACAAAAATGGTGGTCCACCAAGTCGGAATTTTTATTTAATTTCCGAGAGTTACCGGGGGTAAATTTGGTCATTTGACCATGTACGGCATCTGTGTCATACTATTGCTATACTGCTTTTAATCCATTATTCC
>CAJQZN010040914.1:36529-52481 GCA_907164685.1 Colias eurytheme | reverse complement strand
GTCAAGAAACCCAACTAACATGCAGTAAGGTCAAAAAAATACTGCATTTTAGTTAGTTTTTTAAGAAAAAAGTGTTCAATTTACTAGTGCAGTAAGAAAAATAGCTAGTTCACAGTTGCAGTATTTAAAACATTAACTGCACTTTAGCTAGGAATAATCATATCTGTGTCATTATGCTATCCAAACTAATCTGCAGTAATGCTGTATTTTACTGCGTGTTAGTCAGTTTATAATGATAAAAGAATGTTATGTATTCACAACTAAAATGCGACAAGCTTTGATTTTACTGCATTTTAGTTGGGAGTTCGTGACAATAAATTGTATTTTCTTAATTTGCAGTAAAAATAGCTTGTATGGCGGTAAATTTTACTGCGTATTAATTTTTTTTTTTAATTTTTTTCCAGAAATATAAAACTATCTAAAGAACTGTAAAATTATATTGCTTACTGCATTTTAGTTATGAAACCTTAAAATTTAATCTGCAGTATAATTTATACTGTATTTTAGTTGGGAAATCACGCCAAATTGTTAATTTTTTTCGTTTGCAGTAAGTGAAAACTGTTAAATAAAAACCATTCTTATAGTCTTAGAAATAAGTAAGTTAATTCAATAGAAAGCTTAAGAAACCCGCTTTCAGAATCACTAATAAAACGAAAAATCACAAAAGGGCTGTTACTGCTCTTTAGTCTCTGGTGGGCAGTATATATTAATTATTACCATAATTATTACAAGGAAAGGGGAAAAGTGAAGTGAAATTCTAATTATTGTACTTACATATTACGGAAAATAAAAAATGAACTTACCCAGTACTAGCAAAACTGTAAACCATATCAAGTAGAGCTTCTCTTATCTTACTGTCGGGTACATTGGAGGAAACCGGTGTTGATTCGAAGTTAAATATTAGAAGCACGTCGTCCGCGTGACTTACACCTGAATAAAAGGTTTTTTTTCAAATTATTAATATTGTTTTATCACACACAATAGGTATGTATAACACACATAACACATTGGCATACTTTATAGCATTAAGTTTTCCTCCATCAATCCATCCAATGGTGGATCCAAAAGAATAGAATTTATAACAATTTACTCGTTTATGGAGACATAGTTGTAAAAATATTAGCAGTAAGTTATATTGTAATCATTTATGAAAATAATAATTTATATTGAGGAAAAGTCCCTATTTAAAAAACAATAGTTTTAAAATAGCGATTTCCTCAATGTAAATTCCTCTGTTATTTTCGGACAATCTCTTGATAAATATTTCTAGTTAAAATGGGATTATTAATTTAGAATCAATTTAGAATGATATAGTTATAAGTTTTATCGACCTTATTATAGATATGATATAAATATCCGTACAGGAAAATGTAAATATACCTACTTAGTTTCTGACCGCCTCGTTGGTACAGTGGTTGACGCATGAGCGTAGAACCGAGGGGTCCTGGGTTCGATTCCCGGTGGAGACGAAGAAAAAAAAATGTCTTGGTCTGGTAGGACACAGAAGGCTGATCACCTACTTGTCCCTAAAGAAAATCGATCAGTGAAACAGATGTATCTGCGGTCTGCCCCTTACCCCACTTGGGGACATGGGACTTCACTTTTTACCTACTTAGTTTAGGCTTGTAACTATCGTAAAATTTCCGCTATTCAAGTACATGTAAAACTCTCTGTTAAGAACCTTATATAAGCCTGCCCGGGGCTACTCGGTTATACATATAAAGTTTCTTAGAATAATGGCCCAGGGCAAAGCCTAAATCCACATTTGAGCATATTGATATTACAAATGAATTTCACCCGTTTTAATTTAGGCATAGGCTTTTTGCTTTCAGAGAAAACGTTTTATAATAAGAAGCAAATATGACTTGAAGTTAATTTTCGGCTTTTACCCGACTTTTGAAGTAAGTATTGTGTTGTAAAATTTGAATTGCTTTTAACAGAATATTTTGTTAGTTGTTACTTACGTAACTTAAAATTGAAGTTGTGGCTAATTTGAAAAAGAAAAGTGTAAAAAATTCTGTTGTATGAATAGAATGTGCCTGTCGCAGGCAAATTGTATATTCTCGCCGTTTACAAATGCTCGGCATTTTGTAATATGCTGAGGATTTACTTTTTCCAAAATTCTACAAAAAGACGATCGCGAGCCGACGGGGCCCCACTTCATGGGCTCCTATTTCTGTGTAGTTTTAAAAAAAACACGAACCTAACCTAACCCACCCCCTTATCCAAACGAAAAATTTCTGATTACGAATTCTCGACATACTCTATGTGTACACCCATAACAAGCAACCGGCCCAACTTTGCTACCAGCACGTGAACTATCGTTTATGATTATGTTTTCATAGATAAAATGCTCACATTAGCGAAGCGGTATGCCGGCTGCGCGAAGCTAGAGATGAAAACATGGATTTTCAGGAAAAATTTAGCCAAATTTTTTTGATGTAATTTTGTTATTGTTGTTGTTTAATAATTTTTTTACGTGTCCAGTGCAAGCATAACTACAAGTCCCTTCGCGCTTAGTATACCAATAGTGGGACACCCTGTATACAAAAAAACTCACCATAATCCTTATCACTACCAGTCATCAATTTGGACAAACTGAACTCAGCTCGATGCGAATATCTATACAAGTAGGTCGGTTGTCCCGTTGTAGAGGCGTGCATTTGGACCATCTTGCCGACGTCTACCGCGAATAGACGGTCCCCGAGCGCCTGGGAATGTTTTTTAAAGGAGGGTAGAAATAAAAACGAAAAAAAAAAACGACACAAAATCCTTATAGAAATCGCCAAATAAGAAGTCCTATGTACATAGAGTGAGCATTTTAAACAAGTTTCTGAAAATGGAAGTTTGTTATTAAAATATATATTGACGTAAAATCGGCGATGGGATATATTATGTGAATTATTGAACTTCATAAAATTAAAATTTTAGATGCGATCTGCTTATAAAATTTTCATTACTCCACATTACTAAATGTGGAAAATTTGGCGCCAAAATCCGCCCTATTTTTTTTGACATTTATCATGTCATGCTTCCCAAAAAAGCTTAATCTAACGACACTGTACTAATTTTCCCACTCGTAATCTGTTAAAATCTATACGATAATCTAAAAATACCACTCTACAGACTGTTTGGCGTCCAACAGTTAGATAGAACCAACTATAAATATCAGCTGTTAGTTTAACTTATGTGCACGCTCCGGGACTTCAATAAATTTCACTGAAGCGACACTTCTTGAGTAATTGTGTGATTTAAAGTGCGAAAGAATATATTATAAAGGTTTGGTATTTGATTTCGTGGTGTTTTTCTTCTGATCTTTTCTATACATGGCCTGATGCAATTTTGGGATATTTCTGTATTTGACCTTTTGGTCAGTAAAAAAAAAAAAAAAAAATTATAACTCTATGTAGTGAAACTGGCTCTTATATAATATAGTATAATGCAATTGTAACTATGATTTTTTCTGTTTTTATGTGTAGAGGGATCAATTCGATAAATTGAACATCGGAGAATAACGCAGGATACTTATATCACGTAAAAAAAACAAACGTTTCGCCAATAAAAAAAATGAATTCCTCACCTGTACTAGCTGTCCAAAGGTCTCTTCACTAACAGGTTTGCCTTTCAAGTAAAACTGTTTGATCTTATTCGCTACAGCAGTTCGGAGGCTGAGGGGTAAAGTGTCGTTGTACTCGAAGATGTTACTCGAAAGATGATCCCATCGGGCCTCTAACTCGGGTAGAATGCTGGGGTCCGTGAGATATGCTGGAATTATTTATTTTATTTTATTTTTTATTTATTTATTTCTTTATTTATGTCAGGCAGCATTGCCCATATATTGTTAGTAGTACTTATTCTAATGTTAGTAAAACTACATACACAAATAGGAGAAATAAATAAATAAACAATATTTGTAATAGATAAAATATTTTTTTATGAAGATGGTAATTAGAACATGGAAGGGCAAAGCACAAGCAAATTTTGTAAAGGAAGATAGTTAACTGAAGATTAAAGGGGAAAAAAATAGGCACTGTTTTCTCGTGGTGTGTTAGCAACATTTTGTATCGATAAGGCTCGCTATCTCCTGAGAAGAGATTGCTAAGAAGGCTATATCCTCTATGGTATGGTTGGTAAAAATTTATCAGACTTTATGGCAAAAAAGGAAACATACGATAAGATCTCAGGATAAGACTATGTTCATATGTTTAGTATGTTTAATTCTTATTCGTAACTAGCTTTCCGCCCGCGGCTTCGCCCGCTTTATCTACCTAATAAATTTATACTAAAACCTTCTTCTTGAATCACTCTATCTATTTAAAAAAACCGCATCGAAATCTGTTGCTTAGTTTAAAAGATTTAAGCATAAAAAGGGACATAGGGACAGAGAAAGCGACTGTGTTTTATACTATGTAGTGATAAAACTCTCGAAAAAAACTCGTTATAATATAATTAATAATTTTCTCATACAAAACAATTTCCATTTTCTTTTAAAAGCGCGATTTATAATAAATTTGATAGCAAGAGAGTTCCGAAGAAGAAAATATAAAGCAAACAAAAATTTCTAATAGTGTCTGAGATTTATAGACCATTATTTTTCTTACGTTTCAAATAACATGGCGGAGATAAAAACGTGGCTTTATAGTGTTTTGGTATTAGGTAGATCAAGATGCTTGTTTTATAGATCCCTTTTTTGTTAAAAAAATAATACTAGTTAGTAAAGAATGATTATGCTTAGTTTATTGAAAGGTAATTATGATTAGCCTAATACAAAATAATTTAAAATGTTTAAAATAAATAAAAGTAATTCAAACCCCAACGGGTCCTGGATTCGATGCCCGTGAAGTCAAAAACACTCAGTTTTTCAATGGATAATTAAAACATAGACATATTCATCCGCCCACTCTTATCGACATTAATATACTTCACCTAAAGATATCTTTAAAAAATAGATGATTTTTCTAGTAAATAGGTATATACAATGATTGCCATCTTTCTTATTTTCCCTCTAGTTACATAAACATACTGTGGAATAAATCATTTAAACCTAGTATAAAAACTTACATAAAAAATTATAGTTACCTGCAGCGGGATACAAGCCCTCCTCTGAAGTAACAGACCCTATAAGGGGCACGCTATTAACAGACCCAGATTTGGCCGCATGGTACGGGTACTGGGTCAAAAATGGGTACTTAGAGCCCACCTCAGCTGTGGGGGTGAATGGTGTGAACATGTGGACCTTCCAATCCTGGAATAAATGACAGAAAAAATATAAAAATTTAAAGAATAGAAAAATCACGAGGGGATTCGAACCCGCATCTTTCGCCTTTCCGGGACAACGCTTGTTGACCTCTCTGCCGCCAGTGGCCACAGCCAGGTTATTTAGTTTTATAGCATTCAAATGCATTGTAAATAGAAAGATCGATCACAAGGCGGGGTTGAAATATGTGACTTTTTGTATTTTTTTTTTCATTTTTTTTATGTTGAAGATATTTTAATATTTTAATAAAAAAGGCGATTTAATCATTAAGTACTAGACGTATAAAAAATAATCAAATGGTAAAAAAATGGATCGAGTTTTTTTAGTTTAATCAACAATAACAACAACAACACATAAAAACTAAAATTTTCCACTTGATATTAGATACGATTATTTAAGCTGACGGGATTTGAATTTAAAAAGGTTATGTTAAAGTTTAATCATGTTAAACAGTTGATGGATTAATAGGTAGTTGGTTAAAAACTAATAAAAACAAAAAAAAACAATGTTTCGATTTTTTTGTTGTGTTTTTGTACTTATTACATGGAAAATTATCTTATAATGACTAATCCTGATATTGTTATGTGAATGTTTGTACGTTTGTTTTTTTATGTAGATTTGCTAAACAGATAGTTTTTATACTGAACCCGTGTGAAACGGTTGATTATTTATAAAATATTTTGAAGATCCGCATGGAAACAAAAAATTTGAAATTTACCAGCTAATTATTTTTTGGTAATAAACGAAATACTACGCGACACAATAGATTTATATAACAGTGATGCGGATAAGATATACCTAGGTATATACCTCAGTAATTCAGGTAAATTTGGCTCTAAATTATCATCAAATCTCATTATCAAAATTCGTGCTGATCAATCATCATGCCTCACTATTTCATATAATCACTATTTTTAACGTTCACGTCACGTAAACGTCATTTAATATTTTTTTCATACTTCTCAATTTTTTATATGATTTTTTTACGGAAATTAGTAACAAACCATTATTTAATTAGGTAATTACACAATAGTCACGTTTATGTAGTAGGATAAGAGTTTACAACTACAAAAAAGCGTGTGTGCCGAGCACACGTGTCAGAAGTGAAACTTATTTGGCAAGATTCACCAACGACCAAATCAAAACCAAAGACCGCAAAATCGTCTCAGCTTACTCATGTGACGGTATTGCCATGACACGACCTTGAAATTTTACACTCAAAGCGCCTAATTCAAAAAAAATGTAGCAATATTGTTATTTTGTTATTGTTACATTGTTGTTACAACACAATTTAACAGTTGACGTAAATAAAGAAATAAACTGCATCCTTTGTCACGCGAAACTATAATCAAATACTTTGTAATTATCTATAGGAATTATATTTGTAATTTTAATAATTATCGGCTGAGATCTCTCAATATGGATATTTCCTGTTTTTTTTTTATCAAGTTTTGTATAATTTGTATAATTTATACTTCCACGTGTTTGTACCGAGTTGAATTATAGAACTATGCGCTCTATTTGATTACCTCCTTTGCTAGAAGGGTGCGATGTTTTTTTAAATATTAGCTATCATCCCTATATTTCAAGTTTAATATTTTTTTTAATTGATCGTATGAAAGATTTGGATAATTATTTAAAATTTAATAAAACTAATTTATAGGCAGAAATTACTAAAAACAACTATTTATTTTATAATATGGCGTAATACTTGATACTTCTTGAAAATGATTCATCTTTTGCGCTACCTATAGGGTGGAAAACGCGCAGTGACAAAAAAAATACCGCCAATTAAGCGAAATCCATAACCTATAATAACGATAACCATTGACGTACGATATACGTACATACTACATATATGTTGTTATAGTCTACATATAGGTAAGTTATAGCGCTTTGTGGCTCATTACGTAACATCAATACCTTATTTTAATAATCCATACTAATATTATAAATGCGAAAGTAACTCTGTCTGTCTGTCTGTTACTCAATCACGCCTTAACTACTGAATCAATTTGCATGAAATTTGGTATACTTAGAGATATTTTGATACCCGAGAAAGGACATAGGATAGGTTTTATCCCGGAAATCCTACGGGAACGGGTTTTTCTTTGAAAACGCGGGCGAAGCCGCGGGCGGAACGCTAGTATACTAGTAAGCAGTAACATATACCTACTAGGTATATACTTAAAAATTACTCAAGATACTCACATACATCTCGATCTGTGCCTTCACAATGACCTCAGCCGGCCTGTACTTCATACAATCCACCATTTCCTTGTTATTATTTGTAGGACAGCCAACTACAGCAGCCAGGGCCTTTGCCTTCTCAGCTGGTTTGATGGAATGTGTCCAGGACGCGAAGGAGGAACCACTGAAGGCTATACCGCGGTGGAATTTGTCTGAAAATAGACGTTATAGCAATGGGTGGAAGGTCGTTTTTTGGTTGGTGTTTTAGAGATTTTTCTCTATGTTACTAGTTATTATTCTGTGGTCTAACTAAGACAGTATAGTATTCGAGGGTTTAGCGATGGACTATGGTATACAGTATCTATACATCGTTATATTTGAATTATATTATCTAATAAAGTTTTGCTTCGTGAAGTTTCATAGCAAGATGTAAGAATTAATTGTCATTACTATGAATATAAACTTACATAAAAAAATATTGAATTTACAACTAATTTCGAATTACATAATATCTACTGTATTAAATATTTAAAAAATCTGCAGAGTTTGAGATCATTTGCAAATAGTTTGGGATATTTTTTACTTGAAATCGAAAGAAACATCTTATGGATTAGCGAGAGCATGTAATTTAGCAAGAAAAATGCAAAATACCGAAGTTTTAATATTAAAAGGATATGTGAGTTCGAAGTTTCTTAAACATAATATATTTACATTTTCCTTTAGCATCGTTTAAAATACTTGAACAGTTAACTTAAAATCAATATCATTTTTTTTATTTTGTAAGTACCTAAATACCTAGTTACTTAAATTATGCCTGAATAGCCAATAGGTAGTCATTTTTACAATTGTGTTATGATCATGTTAGTTTTGTTTTTTCGTTACCTTGAACCTATTTAGTAAAATTATCATTATCGGAGTATATAATACCTACGTATGTAAAGTTCTAGATTCGATTAAATGATCCAGGATATTTTGTACCACTTAAGACTGATTTGATTATATTTTTTTCCGATTTTTCCTGAATATTTTCCTGTATTGCCCTATATTGAATAACTAGCGGTCCGACCCGGCTTCGCCCATGATACCTACATGTTTACGTTTTTTTTCATAAGAACCATCCTCGTACTTCAAGGAATAGATTCCGCAGCGCACGCGATGAAAGAATTTTTGTTAAGGAATTTTTTACACCTTGGGTTACATTATTGCATTTTTGGTAAGGATCTCTAATTTTTTTGAAAATGCAATATAGCCTATGTTGCTCAGTGAAGATGCAGCTTTCTAATGGTGAAAGAATTTTTGAAATCGGTCCACTAGTTTATGCGTGAAAATCATACATACATACATACATACATAATTACAAACCTTTCCTCTTTATAATATTAGTATAGAAATATAGACTAGCGGTCCACCCCAGCTTCGCCCGTGGTACATATTTCGCAATAAAAGGTAGCCTATGTTCTTTCTCAGGGCTTAAAGATTATCTGTGCCAAATTTCATCAAAATCGGTCCAGTAGTTTATGCGTGAAAACCATACATACATACATACAAACCTTTCCTCTTTATAATATTAGTATAGATATGGGGAAATATTCAAATTGCTATGTTGTATTATGTAGCACGGTATACATTATTAAAATAATATGTACGTCACGTTTACATAATACGAAGATTAAGGAAAAATTTATATGGTACTAGCTTTCCGCCCGCGGCTTCGCCCGCGCATTCAAAGAAAAACCCGCATAGTTCCCGTTCCCGTGGGATTTCCATGATAAAACCTATCTTATGTCCCGGGGTAAAAAGTAGCCTATGTCCTTTCTCGGGTATCAAAATATCTCTATAACAAATTTCATGCAAATTGGTTCAGTAGTTAAGGCGTGATTGAGTAACAGACAGACAGACAGAGTTACTTTCGCATTTATAATATTAGTATGGATTATTGTAAGAAAAGATAAGGAAGAAATATAATATACCTAGTACCTACATACTAACGGTGCCCCGGGGTTGCACTCGCGTACAAAATTGGTGGACACTTTCATCCCCCATTTCACCCCTTAATGATTCTTTAAAAATGTAGTCTTAATCTGACCGTGGTTCTTCGACTAAGTATTTTCATTCCAAATTTGTCTCAAATCAATGCTATGTTTTAGTCGTAAAATAAACGTATATAAAAGAATAGAAACAGAGGGATAGACAGATAAATTTTCAGATTTAATTATTATTTTTAGATTTAGTTAGAATTTTTAATATTGTAGATACGAAATAATGGTAATGAACTTTGTATAGCAATGTCAATAATCGTACGTAGTTCAGACATGATTCAATTAACCTCGGATGCAACTAGTCATAGTTGCAATTGTTAAATGGATGCAGTTAAATATTTCCTACAGATTGATAACAATATTTTTTATGTTATTTTTATTTTTTCGATATCGGCCGAATTTTTTAACTAGTGGTCGAAATAGGACAGTAACCATAAACAAAACAGGAGGTATGTATTCAAAGGATATAATCTGCGAATTGGCGACCACATTTCGATAGGCAAGCAATTACTTAAAGGCATATTTGTTAATAAAAAATATTTTATAAAAAATACGTCTCATCTGGTTGATCTGGTTATCAGATCGGTGAAGGACGATCTCCCACGGGCTCTCCTACAATATCAAGTTTTTGTTCCGTGTGATTCAAATGTTATTTCAATGCTTTTTTTCAATGATTATTTTTATGCCAGTAAGTAGCTTTGCGAGCGGCGGAACGAACTTCAAAGTAAACAATAGTTCTCAACTTTTATAAACCTTCAATGCAATTTTTTTATGTCTTTAATGTCTCGAAAGAATTGAAAAGACCAGAAACATGCTTTGATTTTTCCATAGAAAGTTCCAAAATGGTGTACAACAAAACTACGCATACCAGTGTACGCACAATCCGCACCTTTACACTATTATATCCTTGTTACTTCTAAATAATTTATTTATTTATTTATTTATTAACTAGCTTTCCGCCCACGGCATCGCCCGCGTTTTCACAGAAAAACCCGCACAGTTCCCGTTCCCGTGTGATTTCCGGGATATAACCTATCCTATATGTTAATCCAAGTTACCCTCTATATATGTGTGCTAAAATTTAATGTGATCGGTTAGTATTTGCGTGAAAGAGTAACAAACATACATACACATACATCCATCTCACAAACTTTCGCATTTATAATAGTAAGTACCTAGGATAGTAGGATATCTGTCTACATACTATAGCTACCTATTGCTATTAGTATATCCAAATCTATATGTATAGTTGTCTGCCCAGCGGACCCATTTCACTGACTCCAAAATTCCAAATCACGTGGCTATTGTGAAACTTAGCCGGTAAACATGCAAATACCCGCGGGCGTTTATTTACTCTGAGATGGGTTTGTTTGACTCTGTTAAATGCATTTACATAATTAAACTTGGAAAATTTTAACTGGTAGGTACCTCTTGTTTGTATATGTATATAATATCATTGGGTTGGTACTGTCTGGTTTTGGGATTCAATTGTGTTGGTACATGTTACATGTTGTTTCGTACCTAGATGTTATGTGTGTTGTATTAGCGAAATAAATGTTTTGTCTAAGTATAAATATTGCAAAAATCTTCAGGGAGTGTGGAAATTAGATGAGCAGGATTCGTTATATGTATAGTAGTTAATTGATTTAGTTTCGTGTTGCATAATAAAATGTGTTTTAAATAAATGTTAAATTTTGTTTTCTAATAAATAAATAAATAAATAAATAAAATAAATGCATATAGTGTATGTTATTAAACATATGTAAATGCGGAATTGACGTGTAGAGTGTAAGCAGATTCATATAATTTACTACCTATTAGATATCTTTAGAAACTGAAGTACTGAAATGGATCTGGATAGATTATAAGCAGCAAAAAGCCCGTAATTATCATTAGAACTGTTTTTCAAACAAATATCTAACTTATTAAAATTTATCCGTTCATGAGTTCCAACTTAATGAATGATATAGATCTAGATGGTCTTTTTTGGAAGTTAGTTAAAAAGGAATATCTATCGGAGATATCAATATAGTTAATAGACATTGTTGCATTCTATTTTAATTATTATTGCATGCAACTCAGGCAACAACGGGTCGTAAATAAGTATTAAACAGCACATCTTAAGAACGATTCTTGTAAGTTTATCTAAGTATGTTCAAACATGAGTCCCTAGATAAATGCTTAAGGTACATATTTATAAATCTAAACCAATATTAGTTTGTTATCGTTGCATTGTGAACGATTATATCTAAGAATAGAAAACTTGTTCTCAATACCTAATAGTTTTGTTTACTTTGTATGTTACAAATGGATGAGAAGTTTTTGAAGTAAATACGCCGTTGTAAAAAATTATATGAGTGACTGCTGTCGAGTGCTGACGTATAGCCTCGAGGTTATAATGGTAAACAATTTTTTTGTTTGGTTTTGTGTTAAGCCATGTTTTAACTATCGACGTTAAACTTTAGTTAGGAATATTTTTTGTTAATGTTTTAATAGTAAATTTTATGAAAAAAAAAATATATTCGTGAAACTTAATTCTTATAATTCGCGACCTAAAGTTGCCTGGCAGAAATCGCCGCCTTTGCGATAAGGCCGTATTTTTATGCGTAAAAATGTTAAAATTAAGTGTCCTCTATTCATTCTCTATTCATTCATCCAGTTATAATCAACACAAATTTTTTCAGTAGTCATCATTATGTTTATTTCCTTCCCAATCTTCAAAATAGATAATTTTTCAAATCAAACTTCCTTATAAATTTCCAATAACAACATTCATGGCTTTAACAAACATGAAGGTATTTAACAATTTAAAACGTTCACATCAAGTGCACGCGCGGCAGTTGAGTGACATTTCATTTCCGACCGCTGAACGGGAAACACGCTCAATAAGATATTGAATTAATAATCATACTTCTTGGACGTTTTTCAATTTTATGATATCAATACAGTGGTTTGAAAAGTTGATATAAATGCTATGCTGCATTTATTGGTTAGAGAATAATTACCTATTTGAAATACCATATTTTAGAAATATGTATGTGTATATGTTTATAACCTGGTGTCGAAATATTCGATTCGATCGAGGATTATTTATTTGTCATTGTATCTGATTATCTCAATATAAAACACTCAGAAGATATAAAATCGATTCTAAATTTCCTTTAACCGAAACAGTAAACTCAAAACTTCCAGACTTTGCAAAACCGGCCATTCTATCACTTACCTCTAGACATAGGTGACAGATAGTGATAGTGCACACTAGCGCCGCCAGCGGAGCACCCAGTCAATGTGACACTGTCCGGGTTGCCTCCAAACATCATGATGTTCTCCTTAATCCATTGCAGGGCGAAGGACTGGTCCTTGAGACCTATGTTTCCTGGGGCTGCTTCGTCGCCTGTGCTGAGGAAACCTGTAGAACAATGTAGGTGTAATTTACTAGTGTATACGGAATATTATAAGTCCAATAATTCTGATGATGATATTATAAGTAGAAAGTTATACATAGGTTTAATGCCCTCCGGAAGCGGGGGAAATGTGGGTAATTAGCCAGAATTGATTTCTCGGTCTTTAGGCTAAGATAAAGTGTAGTGACTGCAGTTATCTCTTTTTTGGATCACGAAAATTGAATACTTATCAAACTGTGTGTGCGTTCGGTGTTAGTGTGCCGTTTTCGAAGATCGAATGTTGAGTTGGTAACCTAATTAGACCGTTTTACTTATATAATATCATTGGATGTAAATGCAAATAGCGTATACATAAAAACAACAAAATATAAAATGAAGGTAGAAGCAAAATTAGTATGCAGACCTTTAATAGAATTTTAATCTTAGGCGAGGGTCGTTATGATTAATGAAAGCGGTTAAACACCACCTAGTGATATTAGCTCTAATAAATCAGCTGCGTAAATTGGGATGAGTTTATTTTGAGCACAGATTAACAATACTCCTACACCTGGGTACATTATCTATGACAACCAATAGTTTAGGCAATAATGACCAATCCAAGTACATTGTCCAAGAATAACAACGAAATAAATAGTACAAGGCACTTGGCCTGACTAGCTGTTAGCTGAATCAATTGCATGTTTTTTTATCACATAGAAGTCATACTTTTTCAGAAACAACCATGAGATATCGAATTTCTGTATAATCAAATATCTCAGCTTACCTGACCCCGTGTTCGTGGAAAACGAACCAAGCATTACTGGTTGTATCGTTTTAATAATAATAATATATTTCGGGTTTTCAATCTTGTTTACAATAGAGAACAAACAAGCAATAATTCTATTTTCCAGGAATCTAATACATAGTGAGTTACTTCGATTTACAAAACGAACATGATTTCAGTAATCTGTATTAAAAATGTTGGAACACAACAATTTATTATTTGTAACAAGTGCTGATTTATAACAAACTGGCTGTGCCGCGCGGTTTCACCCGCGGACAAGAGAATGTATTTCTACAGTGTTCTGGTACATTACATCACTGCCAAATTTGATTTAAATCATGAAGATTAAGATCAACAACCAACATTCTTTTATCCTAAGTAACACGTTATAATAAATAAGTAGTAAGATAATATATTTTTGACGTGACAACGTCTTATAATTCGATAGAGCCGGCTGCACGCACGAAAAAACATGACTCATGCGGCGTTACCTCGCTCTGAGGCGTTCCATAGTGCAAGCGAGAGCGCGGAACGACCGACAAAGAAGCACAATCGGCCTTAAGACGTTGTCACGTTCAACTATCGTCAGTAAACCGACTTTACAGACAACCAATTTTTTTATATCAACATCGGCAAAAGAGCTGTTGTGGCGCCTGATGGTAAGCGCTACCACCCCTCATGAACATTTGGAAAGGCGTAGGATGGTTAATAGACTTTACGCCTCTATAAATGGATTGGTGGATGATATTAAAGAAATGAATTCAAAGTAAGGAAGTAAGAAACAGGCCTTGGGCTATGAAATCTTACCAAGTGGTCCGAGCCTGTAGTTTATCGTCACCAGTACGATATCTCTGTCCATCAAGTTGGCAGGACCATACACGGCACCACTACCATACATGAAGGCACCTCCATGGATGAATACCACCACAGGAAGGTGGGTCCCCACGGCTATGTTGGGCGAGTATACATTCAGGAACAGGCAGTTTTCGTCACCTGTGGAAATGTTTTAGAAAGGTATTACACACATATGTCATGTTTAAGTTTCTTAATTTTTGTAAAAATGAATTTATAAAATTCACGTTTTTAAATTTTTATACTACTACTATTTACTACTGCTGTGGCTGTGGTAATTTTTGTAAAATAACAATTTAATAAAATTAAATTTAGGTATTTGTTTGTTATCTCTTCTCTCTGGACGATGGATCTGGACTTTCCATTCGTTCTGTAGGGCCAGTTTAATATGTTCCGTTTAGCTTATCTGCCGGTTAAGGTGATAATATGTAATGTTTTAAAATATACATCAGTGTTAAATGAGGCTATCAGAGACTTTATCCGCTGGTTGTGAATTCGGTCCTTACTTCATATTCTTAAGTGATTAATGTTTCACTATTATTTAACATACTTTGACGTAACATTCTTCGAGTAGTTATTTATTGTAATAAAATTAATGTATCTGCAAATAAAACTATTGTATTGCAATAAACTTTTATTAATACCGCTTTTATGTTCATACTATAATTATTTATTAAAACGTTAAAACATAAAATATATTGTTTTAGGGAAGTTAATTAAATTTGAATTATATAAAGCATAAATTAAAATAATAATTTTCTTTACACAAACTAACTTTATTCGCCTATTCCTAACTAATTAATAAATACATCCTATACAACTTAAAAAAAAAACTTTTCTTTCTATTACTATAAACGGCTGAGCCAATTTTGATACATATATTTAATATGGAAATAGATTGTTATCTATTTATTTATTGATAAAATTATATGATATAAGACAAGATAATGGTGGCCGAAAAAAACGCAATGTCATATTTATATCATCCTTTATATCATTATGTTAACGCTAAGATTCTTTACGTATTATGTTTTTCGTAAATATTGATTATATTTAAATATTATCAAAGCTAGAGTACAAATACCGAATGAATCGATTGATATTATTAATCAATCATAAATAAATACAATAATAAAGAAGATAAGAATATATCATGAATCACCCACCCAACTATGACTAGGAATTCCAAAAATAATTACGAGCATATAAATTCGTGATTAAAATATTACAAGTTTTTGATAACGTTAAATTACACAAATGAATGATATTTTATTTATCATCATCACCATCTCCTCCAGATATTTTGATTGATTAGCTTGGAAAAAATGTAAAAATGTTGTATAGCTACCTATCGCCCGGCAAACTTCTTGGCCAAAAAGTAGCGTGGTGGGGGAAGCTTGCGCATATAAAAATGTACTAAAACTTGATGCGCAAACTTCCCCCACCA
>CAJQZN010040914.1:0-35593 GCA_907164685.1 Colias eurytheme | reverse complement strand
GGGGAAGTTTGCGCATCAAGTTTTAGTACATTTTTATATGCGCAAGCTTCCCCCACCACGCTACTTTTTGGCCAAGAAGTTTGCCGGGCGCTATACCTATATTCATTTAGTTATTCAACGACTGAAAATCAGCGCTGTCTAGAATTTAAATTATGGACAGCAATCGCTGAGACGAAGCCTTTTGCTCCCTTTTATGTTGTAAGAAAATGATTAATGTATGACGAGCAATAAATTATTTTATTTTAAAGCTGCAATAATTATATAATGGAAAGGGTATAAATCTTTATGTCAATGGTTTTATTGATATTACATTGCTACAATTAAATTTACGATATTTTGAGTAGCTATTAATCGAAGGTAGGAAACGCAAATAAAATAAATAGTAAGGAAGTAAAATAAATGGCATTTACACCTAGCTATCTATTTCTAAACAAAGCAAAGATTTTGATATTTTAGTTTTATAGGATTCAATGATTTCATTAATATAAAGTAAATAATAGAAAAAAATCGTTCACGAGGCGGGATTCGAACGAACGTCTTCTGCCTTACCGGGGCGACGCCTGACCACTCGCCCTCTGTGTTCCCGCAGAATTTATTCTATTTAGTATTCACATTATACTAAAATAAATGATTCTTAATTGGTCTTTAATCCTTTCAGGCATTGCGAGAATTTGCGAAGAATTATGACGAGTAAAGCCGCAGGCGGAAACTAATGCACACATGGCTAATACAAATCTTTATATATCTCTACTAGCTGACTCGGCAAGTTTTACCGACACCCTTATCATTGAGAGGTATAAAATAGTTTACGACCGCTCAAAACTACAGAATATACATAAAAACAATGGGAAAACTCGGTCAAACTGTTTCAGAGGAATTTGTTAACAAACACTTTGATTCGAGAATTTTGTAATTTACTAGGTGTGCCGCGCGGTTTTACCCGCCGACGAACCTGTATGCAAAATCAAGTATTTCTACAGCTCATGTGTTATTCTGATGTTTAACCCTTCTTGTAAAGTTCAAATCCGCCTAGTAGTTTTTACGTGAAAGTTACAAACATCCATACATCTATACATCCATCACCCTGCATCAATACTTACAAAACTTTTGCGTTAATAATATTAGTATGACATAGGTTACAGGTTTATGTTTATGTATGTAGTGATGATCTCATCAAAATAAAACTACTCACGGAAAATTAGCTTGATAGTAATCACTTGCAAAAATGGGCGAAGGATCCTGGACTATTTATATCATCTATATACATATATACAGGGTGTAATCGCCTGTGCACACTTAACGATTACACCCTGTATAAAAGAAAGTCGTGTTAGTTACTCCACTTATAACTCAAGAACGGCTGAACCGATTTAGCTGAAAATTGGCAGGGAGGTAGTTTAGAGCCAGGAGAAGGACATAGGATATTAAATAATATGTACCACGGGCGAAGCCGGGGCGGACCACTAGTAACTGATTAAATGAGATGATTATTTAAGAATGACCTGTCCATTTTAGACTGGGGTAGAAGCCTTTGAAAATAATGAAAAGATAAAAAAAATCGCAGTCGGATGAAACCCATTAGAAAAGGAGGGGAATATGATAAAAATGTAAGGAAAAATAAATTACGGTCAATCCGAGTTCGGGAAGCGGGAGGGGGGACCTTTTAAGAGAAAAAAATGGTTTCTCTCGATTTCCGACAAAACTACAAGTCCTATAGAAAAAAGTTCAATGGCAAAGTTGTAGGTAATTAAAAGTTCTACAACTTTTGTATTCACAATTTTTTCACATAACCTAAAAATTTAGGTGAAAAATTCAAAAAACCAAGTTTTTGGTCTTTTATTTCTATCTACTTCAAAATTTATTTTTTTTCTACGAAATTTGGTGGAAACTTACTTTATTATGTCCCAAATACACTGTAATTTATTTGATTGAAAATATTTATTTTTTCGCCTTATTTTGAATTAATACCAAAAAAACAACCTAATTTTCAATCGAAAAGTCACCCGTCAAAATATCAGCTTTTTTCAAAAACTTGGGGTGCCTTTTATTCATTGAAATCTCTACTTTCATATGGTGTAAAAAAAATAAACACCACCATAGTAAATGTTCTCAGGAAATGCATACAAACAGTCTGAAAATTAGCTTTTACTAAATCAGGCACAATTCTTGAACTCTATATCTTCTCTTGTATCGGCTTTTCGGTAATATTTCAAAAGAAAAATAATTATCTGTTCTAAGTTTAATATTTTACAGCATATTCAAAAGCAAAATGATGTCGATAAAAACATTTCAGGTAGTTCGAGACGTGTGCCTGATTTAGTAAAAGCTAACTTTCAGACTGTTTGTATGCATTTCCTGAGAACATTTACTATGGTGGTGTTTATTTTTTTTACACCATATGAAAGTAGAGATTTCAATGAATAAAAGGCACCCCAAGTTTTTGAAAAAAGCTGATATTTTGACGGGTGACTTTTCGATTGAAAATTAAGTTGTTTTTTTGGTATTAATTTAAAATAAGGCGAAAAAATAAATATTTTCAATCAAATAAATTACAGTGTATTTGGGACATAATAAAGTAAGTTTCCACCAAATTTCGTAGAAAAAAAATAAATTTTGAAGTAGATAAAAATAAAAGACCAAAAACTTGGTTTTTTGAATTTTTCACCTAAATTTTTAGGTTATGTGAAAAAATTGTGAATACAAAAGTTGTAGAACTTTTAATTACCTACCACTTTGCCATTGAACTTTTTTCTATAGGACTTGTAGTTTTGTCGGAAATCGAGAGAAACCATTTTTTCTCTTAAAAGCTCCCCCCTCCCGCTTCCCGAACTCGGATTGACCGTAATTTATTTTTCCTTACATTTTTATCATATTCCCCTCCTTTTCTAATGGGTTTCATCCGACTGCGATTTTTTTTTGTTTCAAAAATTATCTACTCTAGTCTATTTAGATAAACATTAAACATGTCATGGTCTGTATTAAAATATGTAGATAAGGAAATATCTGCAATTTTTTTCAAATGCTTTAACAACTCATGAAATGGTATTTATTAAAAGAATCAATATAAATATTGGTCGCGTAATTGGTAGACCCCAATTCTGTGAATTTTTCGATATTACGATATTTAATATTTTAATTGAATATTAAGAGAAGTCAAAGCAATTACGATCACAAGGAACAAATATCAAAAGCCAATTTATTTTACCTACACAATTTTTGGAAATAATCAAAATGTTTATTGAGTTAATTTTTTATTTGGACCATTTTTTATATCAATCGTTACCAGGAAACTGGGAGATAAATGCAGAATATTATTGTAATTTTAATATTTTCATTCGCGAATGTTTTTGATGATTAAAGTTATATCGAATAATTTAGGTACTGTCTAAATTATTATTAGGTAGCCAGTACCTAAATTATTAGATATAACTTTTATCATATTAAAAGGGGAAGTACAGCGGAAAGCGCCTTGTTTATAAGATGTAGGTAGTGATGAGCATAATATGTAATCATTTAATTAAACTAGCTTTCCGCCCGCGGCTTCGCCCGCATTTTCAACGAAAAACCCACATTGTTCCCGTTCCCGTGGGATATCCGGGATAAAACCTATCCTATGTGTTAATCAAAGTTACCCTCTATATGTGTGCTTAATTTCATTGTAATCGGTTCAGTAGTATTTGCGTGAAAGAGTAACAAACACACACATACACATTCTCACAAACTTTCGCATTTATAATACTTATTACTAGCTGTGCCGCGCGGTTTCACCCGCGTGGTTCCGCTCCTGTTGGTCTTAGCGTGATATTAATCGTGGATAATGTAGCTTTCGAATGGTGAAAGAATTTTTAAAATCGCTCCAGTAGTTTATGAGCCTATTCATTACAATCAAACAAACAAACAAAGTTTTCCTCTTTATAATATTAGTGTAGATTAGGATTAGGAAGAAGCCAGAAGGTTATAATTAAAAGCTCATTTAAAACTACCCACCAAAGACTTTATTGTAGATAGGATCGTATTGCAGGCAGTCTGAGAGCGTGCGCGTCGCGTCCCATGTGCCCAGCCATGGTTTCATTGATTGCGGTTCCTGTGGGGTAATATTATAACTTATAAGTATAGCATGAAAAGAAAGATTAAAACTATTTGAACATTTGATACATAACTTCTCTGAAGCTATTCATATATAGGTACAAACACTTATAAAAAAGAGCGTGTGTACCGAGCACACGTGTCAAAAGTGAAACTTCTTTCAAAGATTCAAAATCATCGCCTTACTCAATGACGTCTGTTTACCGTGTCTATACATGGGTCTCAATAATAGATTTTTTCATTAGGAGTTAGATAACGCTGAAATTTTGATGTCGCTTAATCAAAACTTTTTTATCTCAATCAAGGGTCAATTATTTGTCTTGTAACTGTTATAACTTTAATCTTTTATCAGCTTTTCTTATCTGGAAAGCTTTGCTCCTCGAGGGTTATCTTGACCAAACAATTAAAGTTAATCTACTTCGTTACAAAACCTCTACAAGAGTCAATTTATCATTGTATGTACAAACCAAGACAAAATACCTACAGATCATTAAAAATACACGGTGAAAGTAAATATATTGTACCTACGCTACAATATCGTTTCCCACATTTGTTTATAAATATATAATTTCGATTCAGGCTCACGTATTCCCCCAATTACGTGTAAAATGTAAGTAAATACGTACATAATTAATTGGTTGATTCAACAGAAGTAACGATTGTCCGTTACCACAATATCAGTGATATTTGTTGCCTAATTGGTGTGAAATTGTCATAACTCTGCTCGAACTGAACATTTTCAACTCATTACGTATTCGAAATACCAACAAGGCAAGGGCTAAGAGCCGCCATGTTGTTTTTCTGTGTTCTCAATTTGCAACTCTAGAACGTTCTAGAATGTCATCAAATAAAAGAAATATCAACAAGGCAAGAGTAAGACCCGCCATGTTTGTTCTGTGTGGAGTTCTTATTTTGAAATTTTAGATCGTTCTAGAATGTTATCGAACAATGGAACATCCAGTTTCGAAGTTGTAGATGTTGTTTGCCCTTATCTTGCCGAACTCACCAAGGCATAAAATAAAAGAGATTGTTTTCAGTTTCATATTTTCTACGGTATTATTTGTCTATTCAAAAAAAACTAGTAAAAATAAAACAAAATCATTATCAAGTTACGACGCTAATGTAAATACAAAATACCGACACATCAACAATTATAAATTGATGACAATCGATATTATTTTCCATATTGCTCCCCACACTGGCTCCCCAGCTCTTAGACTAGAATTCTATGCGTCACTGGATTGGTTACCATTTCATTGGAGTAATTGTAAAAGCGAGATACACTTACATGAAATATACAACGAAATTTAGGCATAGCAACATTTGGAAATGTATCTAATGATTTAGAATTTTAGAGCAGAAAATACTACCTACACCTGTGGTCATGTCAATATACTCATCATATGTTCTTCATATTTAAATTCATTTGCTTTCAGTTTATATTTTGTAATGCCTTCTCATAATTGGATAAGGTTTTTAACATTACAGCAAACACATACAGATTAAAAAGGCAAAGCATAATTATAACGTAAGCCATCTGCTAGTAAAATTTAATTGAAAATAGTTGTTTCTTATATAAAATGCCAGACCGATTTAACACACATAATTTTTGTTCTGTTTTACGTAATATAACCCCTTATCTTTATTAGCAATGTTATTTTAATATATTACACAAACACACTATTCAATAAAACTGTAGGTATATTAGTGTACCGTTTTCCCTTGAAACGTTATGTCAACGATACGGGAAAATGAAAACACCACGATATTTCATTTCGATGAAATTTTGGATCCCTTGTGGCTTAAGAAAAATGTCGTATAATTTTGTAATACATTATTTTCATATAGCTATATTGGTTTTTGTTGCGCACGTAAAACATTTTCCGATACTTGCAAATATTGTTGTCATATATCAGCCAATTTATATAAAACCTTCATGAATTATACACCACAACCTTCCTTATGAATGATTCTACCAATTGATGCAGGTACCGACTTATTTGTACTATACATAATAATATAATCTTCTTCTTCTTATATATAAAATTCTCGTGTCACAATGTTAGTCTGCATACTCCTCCGAAACGGGTGGACCGATTCTCATGAAATTTTCTGTGCATATCGGGTTAGTCTGAGAATCGGCCAACATCTATTTTTCATATGTACTACGGGCGAAGCCGGGGCGGGCCGCTAGTATTTAATATTATTACACAAATTAAATTAAACTAAGACATTCATTAAACAATACATTTTTTATACGGTTAAAAAAGTTTTCACATGTAGGTACACGAAATATATTGAATTAAAAATAAATATGTAATTAAGTATACAAATTAATAAGTTTTTTTTTTACCATTAGACTTGTTTGTTATTGTAAAACGAGAAAAACTTATGCGAACCTTGAATTTTTTTGGAGATGCTGTATCCTATTCACATATCGTTTCTTATGGTGTTGAGAACGTTTGTAATGATTAAATTTCACGAAAACCGTGGGAGCCGTTTCCGAGGTAGCTAGCAGAGCGAAGAAACAAATTTATAATATATTAATCGGGTAATTCGTGTTGTGGTAGTAAAGAAAAGCCATGACGCATTCCCTAGAAATTGTTTATAAGTACATATAGTTTCAAGATTCTTCTTTGAAAACGCGGGCGAAGCCGCGAGCGGAAAGCTAGTGTTTATATTATATAAATATAGAAAAACTACAGAAGTCATTTGAATGAAAATTACTATTAATAAAGATAACTAACAAACCACAAACGAAGATGTATGTATCTTCTATTTTTACATCAAATAAAAAAAAAAATTAAACTATCATCTTAAATAATAACGATAACATCTTTCCATTGTTATGTTGTATCATTGTATGTAATTTAAATAATAATAGTTTTAAAAAACTAAAAAACACGCTTTTAGTTCGGTTTTCTATAAAACGCGTGTTTTTTATTCTTTTTTAACTATTATTTATTTTATCAAATTAGTGTATTGTCATCGGTCCTAAATAAATCTACAAAGTTTGAACGAAATCTGGCCGTTTAAAGTGGGTCAAAATCGCGCCCAAAGAAGTCGGTTACTAACAAACATACAGGTGAAGCTAATATAAAGCGTGTAAAAAGTACATATATGGTATTTCCTTATACTTATCGGAAAGTGCGGTATTTTTTACGGGTATTACCTAGCTGTTTTATTTATTTAACTAGCGGTCCACCCCGGCTTCGCCCGTGGTACATATTTCGCAATAAAAGGTAGCCTATGTTCTTTCTCGGGGTCTAAATTATGCCAAATTTCATCAAAATCGGTCCAGTAGTTTATGCGTGAAAACCATGCATACATACATAATTACAATTCTTTCCTCTCTATAATATTAGTATAGACCATAGAAATCTAAATAACAATTGGTATAGACATATGAGATTAGTAGAATGGTAATATCTAGGCGTAAGAGATTTGTTTATAAAATAATTTTAGTTGTGTTATTAAAGAATGTTTGGAATCGAATTATTAATTTATTTATTAACAATAAATATTATTTAATGCTATTTACAATAACATAAAGCTACATATTATTATTTTTTATTCACTTTACTAACAGCATTTTATTTAATTAATTATTTGTTAAATATATGTAGTCTGAATTGTCTTTTATGTTATTACCACAGAATAATAATAATATATGTACTACGTATACAATTATTACTTTACAATTTGCAAATTGTTTACCAACACTATTGTTAATTATTGATGTCGCGGCAATCAATTATGTATTATTAAAATATTATTATTGTTACATAATATTATCATCGTTGTAAAAATATTTATAATTAATATTTAATAGAAATTTATGTATTTTACGCGAAGCTATAAAATAAAATGTAAATTTATGATGAACTAAACATATTCTGTGTAAAAAAAAATAATAATGTTATTTTAGTTCAAAATATAATGAACGGGAGCGAAGTCGCGGGTGGAACCATAGCATTATAATTATTGCGAAAGTACTGTCTCTCTTTCTATAATTAAAGGTACAAATAAAATACAATAATTATAATCATTATAATACTGTAATTAAAACCGTAAATGAAGGATAATTTGCGGTAAACCGAAAAGTATTCAAGTTACAATAATTATAAATGTTAAAATTAATTATTTCTCGTAACTACGCAAGTCATAATGAATAGAGCAATATTTTTGGTTATTTCACATCATTTTTTCCTAATTGATGAACATGTTATAATTTTATGAGAATTTAACGTGTTTTTAGTGTACATATTTAAGGCTTCGTCGATAGTTCCGTACTAGGCTGAACAATTAGAAAGAAAAATATGTAATGTAATATGTAATCTTTAACCTTAATATTATAAAGAGGAAAGGTTTGTATGTATGTATGGTTTTCACGCATAAACTACTGGACCGATTTTGATGAAATTTGGCACAGATAATCTTTAGACCCTGAGAAAGAACAACCTTTTATTGCGAAATATGTATCACGGGCGTCCGTCCAATAAAGTATTATTATACACGAACATATTAAAATGTCACCTGTAAACTGTCAAATACGGACAATTACGATACATTTTTGAAATGGTAGTTTAATACGTTATTCGATGAATAAGTTTTAACCAAGGATTGAAAAATCAACCTTGAGCAACATTAATTTATTTCTAAGTAAAAGATAGACTGAATAGACTGAGAGGCACTGAATATACTGATGTTTTAAAATAAATAAATCAACCCTTCTTACATAATTTAGGGGTATTGCCATCCTATCTTTAATGTTAAATTATTCTTGAAATGAATTCTAAAAAAAATGGTCTTCATACATTTATTTTTATTTTTATACACATTTTTTGATCGACGACTAGGTACGTGACGTTATAATACTGAACATTTTTGGTTTTCCTTTTATAAGTTGATAATAGACATGTATTTTGTAAGTACTTACGTATTTTGTAATAGTTTCATGGAGTAGTGGGATCCGAGCTCAATTATTATAAATAATTGTAAATAATCAATGTAAATTATAATAATGGGTATACATACATATATAAACAGCGTAATTATTATGTATTTATTAAAGAGTCAAAAAATGATAGTACCTACCTACGCAGCTACGTGATTAATTTTTTTATGTTCCGGTGTTTATGACCAACTCATTATCTTGTAAGTAATAACTCAAAATTGGTTAATTACTTGAACCCAACTTGAACCATAACATTACATTTTTTATGCAATGATGTTTGAAAATTTTTGTCTTAGCGTTCGACAAAATTAAAAGAAATTTAGAAGGTATTCGAAATTCAAACTTACCCTGAACCTATATTTTCCAACCGGCGGTCTTGCGTACGGGATCCCTTGAAAACTGGCAAACATTCGTCCATTGGTAGACTCCTTCCAGGTGCCTTGTAACATGCCATGGTGCACCCGTACAATGGGATTTGCCCGTTGACCCGCCGCAAATGCTACTAGAAACGACGTTAAAAATAAACACAAATTTGACATTTTGAATCTGCGTGTAACGTGCGCGCGCATCAATCTCCCGCGCTTAACTAATAGATAATAGAGATCTGAGATGAAGTGATTTATTAGTTACGATTTGACAGCTGTCATTAGCTAATTGTTTTTTTTCTATTGTGTTAGTGGTTAAGGTAAATAGATGAAATTATTAGCGGCATAATAAAATGTTCATGTTGATATTTTATGATGGATAAGGACGCATAATTGCTGATTTTCATTTATGTTTCTAATGATATTTAATTAATTGGTACAAATTATTGAATTATAATATTTCCTCGACTTCGGTATTTTTTATAGGTAAAGTTATTTTTCATCAAATATGTATTTTTTTCGTCATAGAAGCATCTTTATACATGATACAATTATTATTCAATATTGAAATACTAAAATTTTATTGTTGTAGTTATTAAATAAAGGCTAATTCATTGAAATTTTATAGAATTCATAAAGTGGTAAGTCAAGATACGTATACACAAAGATAAACTTACTTTGTTTTCATGAAATCTATGGTGCTAAGTAAGGCCACTTAATGTTATTATGTACGCCATTCACCAAAATATAACCCTTGACGTGATCTTTGTTGGAAGTTCAATGGTCAGGGCGTGGGTGCAGTTCGATCCAGAGGTTAAATAATATATGATACTAAACTGACGTTTAGATAACAGACAGGGAAGTTATGGTTAGGAGTTTATAATGAACTAGCTTACAGTCCGCGGCTTCGCCCGCTTTGTCTAAACTCTAAAACCTAATAAATTATATACTAAAACGTTTCTCTTCAATCACTCTATGAAAAACCGCATCAAAATCTGTTGCGTAGTTTTAAAGATTTAAGAAATACCTACCAACTGCTTAGGTTTTACCGATCTTAACTCATTAATATTTAACTGTGATATTTAAAAAATGATAATTTTAACTAGTAGGTACCTACTTTAAGTCATTGATATTTTATCACAATTTAACGAATATTCTTAATGAGTTATGATGAGAGAGTTTATATCGATTTTAAACAGTTGACAATTTGTTATTTGACCAATTATTTAGTCGTTGACCTATAATATGGTGATAATTTTTTATCTACTTTTAACATTGAGATAATATTACTATACGTATGGAGGAGACACCACGAACAAAATCTGTGCGCCATTTTTTTGCTCTAACTAAGTTTAAAAATTATTATCTAGTTAGGTTCTTACCGATGAAAGTTATTCCTTTGCACATTTTCGTATTATTTGTATTATTTGTGCAATATCGTAACACACACGAAGGCATATTTGATGCGTTTCACTTTAAAACCATTAAAAAAAACCGCTCAACATACGTCATGTGGCGTATGTTGAGCGGAACATAAGTGATGTAGGCGGTGTCGTCTCCATATATGTATATCTCAATGACTTTTAATTAGAACTTTTAAGTGACTTAAAAAGGTTATCAATACGGTGCGTTTGTGTGTAATATTTTTGAATATAGGTCTTTGGTGTTAGTAATTAGGTAGGTATAATTTATTAATTATATATACTAAAACCTTCCTCTTGAATCACTCTATATATTAAAAAAACCGCATCAAAATTTGTTTCGTAGTTTTTAAGATTTAAGCATACATAGGGACAGAGAAAGCGACTTTGTTTTATACTATGTAGTGATGTAGATGTACCCATATATACTTACATTCACAGAAAGTCGGTTGTTACACAAATTTTTCACAATCACTGCACAGCGATTTTATAAAGAAAAGTTACAAAAGATAATAGATATTTTATCAGTTTTAAAATTGAATAAAGTTATAGATAACACTAAAGAAAGCTCACTATGATATTCTAAATTGTACTAGTTTTTATTATTCAGTTTCAAGTTGACATCCTATTGAACCTTTGTTGTCTGAAATCTCGAAGAGATACAATAATTCATGACAAATAATATTAATTTGTAAAACAAGAATTTCGAAACAAATTGAATTTGTATATCTCCGATATTCATGAATAATTAGGTACAATAAAACAACGATTATGTCCCAAACAGATTTATAATTATGAGGACGTTTTGTTTTCAAATTTATTCCCTCCTTAATTAAACATAATAAACGTATAGAGATGAGAATAAAATAGATTTCAATTGAATAAATTCTGATCGAATTAATTTGTGTTGTTGACATTCCCGATGTTCACTTTAAATGGATTGGTAGCTTTGCCAAAATTACTTTGCCGCGAAAATTATTTGAACTGTCATTCGCAAAGCTGTTATTATTTATGGTACAAAATTTTAGTGGAGGCTGCGAAAAGAATTAATGAAAAATAGAGTTGGGTAGTTAATGTACAGTTATGGGCAATGACAAACTATTTTCAAGTTTAAATCGTGGATGTAGTTGAAACAGGATTTTTGGCAAGCATCTACGCTAAGTTACAGGTTCAAGAAACTTATGTGACATAATGAAAATTTTTGTGGTTTGAGTGCGTCTAAGTATAGGTAATTAATCATTACGACATAATTTGTTTTTAAATCAATGCAAACAGCATTACATAATTAACTTTTTGGGATATAAACATAATGACGTCATAGTTTAGAAAGCTTCTGCAAACCTGATACATCAGAAAAAGATCACACATTTCACATTGTATTGTTGGTATTTGTACCAGGGCATCAGCCTATTCAAAGAGATGATGAGCAAAATCAGTTTTATGAAGGTTCTATGACGTCATAGATACCTTCTAGAAGATTCTTCATACTGTACATTAAAATGACACAATTGACTTCTTTGCAAATATTTTATGGTCCCATTGTCTGTACCAGGATAGGAGCCTGTTGCTAAAGGTGACAAGCGCACCGGATTTTACACCTTCTAGTTTTTTCTCTACAAAAGATCTGTGTAACAGTTTGTGTGGAGTTAATTTATATAAGTCCGCTATAAATTAAACAGGTAAAGTAATATTATGTAATCATACCACAATTCAGCAAGACAGTAAGTAATTATATGCTTTTTTATTATTTTTAACCGACTTCATATAAAAGTAAGTACATAAAGGTTAAAGTTTAAGGTAAAGATTTACACAAATTGACAATTAATATTAAATAAAATCTTAAAACTAAGAGTAAAATTTTAGGTATGTAGCGAAAATGTAGTGACGTCATTTTGAAAACTGGAAATAGGTATAATTCCAAAACAATTCGCAGAGTAAAGTTTATGTACTTTCTTCTATAATTAAAAATATTTTCATTGCCCTGTATAATACATTTAATGATCGGGGATACAATAAAATGGTCGCTAAAGCCATAAAACTGAGGTAACAGTCGTTCTAAAAGTAAATAATTTATTGTTATGTATTGTTTCCTATCAAATATATGTTAGTATCAAATTTAACTCGTAGAACAGTTTATTTATTTATTTATTTATTTATTTATTTATTCAAAAAACACACACTAACATTACAGTTTCCCAATACGATAGTGGTTTTACATTTAATTGGTTACATTGAAATTATAAATATTTAACATACAAATAAAGACATTATCACTTTTTATAGCATATTACAAATAAAGCTACTCGCGTGAATTCATCCCAAGTGCAACAAAATATATCCATAACTAATATATAACAAAATATATATAAAATATATAGTTATTTATAGCCTTTTACTTCATTCATACTGAATACAATAAAGTAACTCAATCGGAAATAAATATGTTCGATTTTTCGAAACGAATTGGGATATATTTGGAAATAAAGCGAAATGTACAATAATTGTTCACGCTCAAGTAATTTATTTATAGATAATATTGAATATTTTTTGCGTTTTGTTGCTTCAAATTTGGAACGTGGAATATTCTGGAAAACGAATCCTATGAAATGCGAAGTAACATACTTGACACTGGCAAATAGTTATATCTTCTTGCCATAACAGAAAAAAAAAAAAAAAAAAAATGCGAAGTATTACCACAGATAACATAAGAATTGGTGACGTTGGATATATTAATACTTAGTGTCCTACATAATATTGGGTCACTTACTTAAATTAGTTTAATATTTGATGTATAAAGTTTTATCGTTAATTAATATAAAATAATTAATTAAAACTTCCTTCTCAATATTATGCATAAATTTTGTGTAAGTAACTTTTAATGTAATAAGTTTAATTAATGAATATTGTAATTTCCTTTCATTCATGAATCTATTAATAACGCTTCAATTTACAATTGTATTTCGGCAAATTGTACGAACTTGATAAAAATAATGTTGTAGCTTTTATTAATAAATTATTTCGTTTCATTAACTCGTATAATTAATTTATATTGTGTATGCTTTTGAAAGTAATTGCCGAATATTCATTAGCTATACTAATTGTGCCCCGCGGTTTTACCCGCTTTGCTCTGCTCCCTACCTCGATAAATTTTGTCTCTACGATTTAAGTAAATTTCTTCAAGTTTATAATGTCTTTCGCTAATACGTAAGTACTACGTTAATCTGGCTAATATTTACACTACAATTATGATTATTTAGTTTTCTTATCGTCCAGTTTATATAGTGGACATTGACCCGATGGTAAATAATAATAAGGTACGTGGTACGTACTTAGTACAACTATCCTTGGATAGAGGTAAAATAATATGTTAGACTAGTTTAGTTCCATGAATTTATCCGTAGATCATCGCCACACTTTCTTTTTTTATCTATATATTTTATTTATTTTGAACAATGCAGGCAATGTAGTTATAATTTCTGTACAATTATGTTATTCAATGCTCAGTAACTAAGGATTTTTTTTAAATATTATTTTTAAATATTATAGGACATTATAATATAAAAAAAGGATATGTGATAATTATTTTTATTAAGTCATCAAATTGTCAGAAATTGACCAAAAAATAATACCGAAAAGAATCGTCAAAATCGGTTCACCCGTGAAAGTTCTAACGTGAGTCGTGACAACACCAAAAAAGTCAAATTGAGATCTTTCTTTTATATGTATTTTAGGTTTCGTTTTAAATAAAGAGATAAATCTCTGAGGAAATTAGCAAAAGCAACACTTCTTTTTCGATACAAAACACGCTGTTCCTAGCTGTAAAACGTTAGTCGTCTTTTATAAATCGTGATACGTTCAGTATTTATTGATAGACGTCTGCTTTTATTGATCAATTCGATTACATTCATCTTTGCTAGTTCAGTTACAAGTCACATAAATACAATACACTAGTGTTTATTGGAAATCAAAACATAACAAAGGCGTGTTAGAATTATGTTGGTTTAGGACACAGGTTTAGGATTATCAAAAAAAGTGATAGAAATCTTGAAAAACCGACCTAACTGTGTTTTCACGATCGGGTCCAGTATGAATAAGCTGAAATTTTCATACATATCGTTAACATAACAAAATATAACATAATTTGAAGTTTACAAAATTGAAGACATTATACCTATGTATACCTAAATTCAAATTTTTATATTATCTTTATCAAAATTTGTCATAAAACTTTTCGTTTCATTTAACTCGAAGAGAAAAAGAGTAATGAATTTTGAATATCATCCTAAACAAAAGCAAAGGAATATCAAAGGTGTGAAATTACTTTGATATTTTCATTATTTTAATCAACGAAAGAGATTCGTACAGGATAAGACGAAATCTCATCTCTTTTGAAAGTGCTAATAACGCTTGAGGTGGAACGAAATTCTCTTTGAAATAATGTTTGAATACTGTCCTTGTTATAAGGGTACATTTATGAATATTTATTATCTACGTAACAGGTCACAGTTCACTTAACGAGTATATAAGCATTATTATGTCATACGTTTTGTTAAAATAAAAAAGTATACTTATTTTCATATAAGTAAAAAGAAAGCATTTTTTTGTACGTAGCCGAAGGTACAAGAGAATTTTAAGCATTAACAATTATTTTATGAAAATGATGTTTAGTGATTACTATATACTAGCTGTGCCCCGCGGTTTTACCCGCATTGCTCGGCTCTTATTGGTCTTATCGTGATAATAATATATTCCCAATAGCTATACATATAAGTAAATTGGCTAACTAACACTTATATTTATTAAGCATTTGAATGCCATAAAACCAAAAATATCAATTTTAACTAACACTTAATTGTTTTTTAATTATTTTTTAATATTAATATAGATCAATGTTTTAATTATTTTTTAATATTAGTATAGATCAATGTTTTATTTAATTACCTATGTTCGTTAGAAGGAAAGCTGCAGACAAACGGAGTAGGTGGTGCACAACTGAAAGTTGAATTTTAATATACTTAGTACTTACCTTTAAAATAATTTCTATTCTCTTAACCAGATAAGCTATATAAAGTCTAGACACAGCATCAGATTGTAATGCAAACATGTTAATTTGCATTGAGTAATATTCAATTTATATGTATGAGTGTATAGGTAATGCATTGTAATGTGCATGTAGTGGTATGAATACTTATAAGTTATAATGCATCCCTTACTATTTGCAGGTAGTTTCAGTAACAAATGCTTTGATATTTTCTTTTCAGGGCAAAGCTTGTATAGGTACAAAAATGTTCTTTTTCAGAGAAAATTTATTCTATAGTTTCTAGGACTGAAATCTTCTTAAAATACAGAAGTTGCAAGAATTTTAAGGTGATCTGGTAAATGTTTAGAATGTTGAAGGAATTAAGCGATATTTAATCTGCGTCTTTGCTTTTAATTTCTGAGAAGAAGATATAAAAGTAGGTTATAATATCTATTCGAATTTTAAATGCTTTGTTTTTTATCTTATCGTGAAGTTGGATAGTAGTGAAGTAAGGTTGAATAAAAACAAAGGATTCTGCATCTCTGTATGAGATGTAAAGTTCTTTGTGTTTTCAAACTAGACTTTAGAATATAAACAACAAAAGTAAGTCCACGTTATATTTTATATACATTACTATATTATAATATTCTTATTCTTCTACATATTTTTGTTCATAAACACTGTACACAGTTAACGATACGAAATAATGTACGAACCTAATTATAAAAATTACCCCACTTGTATACTTCGCTTAGATAAACGTAAACTTTTCAGCTACCATTTAGAAGGAGAGTCGATCTCACCCTTCAAACGCCCTCATCACTACATAGACTTGAACTTGGTAAACGTCCAGTCGTAACAAATTATTATCAACCCAGCACAAGCGTGTTTGCGCAAAAAAGAAAGTAGAGACGTATCAACCTCTTCCCGCCAATAGCGTGACATAAAAAAAAGAAGTAAAACCACCGCACACAACCATCCAATGATTGACCGAATATAAATCAGTTTCATGCGTATTTGTGGAAATGCACACAAGTATAAAGTTTGTATTATTTATCGTAGCTATTAACCACAGAATAAAAATAGGATTACTATCAAGTTTTGTCTGTACTTTTTTCTTGTTTTATACTATTTTTTATATAGTGTTACCACGTGTATTTCATAAATAATAAAATACTGTCGCACGTATGTTCTAGTATTTGTCACGACGATAGAGCCAGGATGGACTCCAGTATCCAGCTTCCAGTATACCAAGTAATACCATGGAACTGTGTGACGCAATAAATCGTGGCTAAGCTAAACTTATCGCTACACATTAGTAACGTGCTACGTACAGGCAATGATGCTCTAATTGAAATAGACTACAAAATATATCGTAACTTGTAGCTCTAAATTCGACTCGTTGGGCTCGTGGTTAGCAAATTACGGGTTGGACTACATCGATCCCGATTTTCTATTGAACTTAGCTTCAACTAGACGTCAAAGAGATCTTGGTATTGAAAATGGAGTAGGAAATAGTTAATTGCACTTCATCTGAATACTCAACAAACTAAAAGAAATGGTTTTGTATATTTGCATAATAATTATTTTTCATTTCTAAAATATCATAGTTTTATTAGTTACTAAGTACTACGGTACGTTGAATGTAGATTTGTATATACGAATACTAGCTGTGCCTCGCGGTTTTACCCGCATTGCTCCGCTCCTGTTGGTCTTAGCGTGATGATATAGCCTTCCTCGATAAATGGGCTATCTAACACCGAAATAATTTTTCAAATCAGACCAGTCGTTCCTGAGATAAGCGCATTCTAATAAACAAACAAAATCTTTAGCTTTATAATATTAGTATAGATATCAATGTATACAAAATTATAATACATTACTCAAGTAACTTATGAAAATCCGATAACTTGTCGATACATTTGTTGATCTTTTGACTCAAGAACTACTGAAACAACGACATTTGCATATTGATTATGATACGCAATAAGTAATAACACACAGGGTTACATTTCTGAGAAATACAGAACCATGGCCGCGGGTTGCTATGAATAATTAATTATCCCATAAATATGGGAACCGTTATCTCCCAGTGGTGTACTTTCTTGAGCTTCGAAAACATCAACTAAATAACTTTTCTATAAGACGTATTCTTTTATCATGATAATTTCTTTAATTTATACTAAGACTAGCTGTTCTGGAAAACGTTATTCTGCCTTATTCTTATCACTTCCAGTATGAATACTAATTTTGTCGATTCTTTCTTACCCGATACACATACAAAATTTCATGAGAATCGGCCAAGTCGTCCCAGAAAAGTTGACTTAAAACACCGTGACCGGAGAATTTTATACATTAGATTTATGTGCAAGATATTTCTACCTCATTTTAGTTGCTACTACTTCTTGAAGAATATAATTTTAAGTCGAGATTACTAGCTAGATTGAAACAGTAAGCCAAGGGTGAATTTCTTTGGACAAGCTTATTCTATCCCCTTTTATCCGAGCTGACTTGTTATCTAAGAAAATAAGTTCACGATTTACTCACTTCAAAGCAATTGATTAAAATTGTGTATTATTTTGTCATGTTCTTTGCGTTTTAATTACAACTTTAAATTATAATTATAAGTTTTAATATTGTTTTAATTATAATGTAAGAGGTCTGAAAACCTGCGTTGTTTGATTTTCTCAAGTTTGACGGCAATTATTGAGACGAACCTTTTGACAAAAAATGGGTAAGTACATAAGAAAGTAATGTATTCTTGAGTGGTAATGTATATACGAAAATATATGATTTTTTTTGCGTAACCTTTTACAAATGCCTATGATATTTTAAAATTACCATTGATTGTGAATGCCAGTTTTTATAGACACAAAATGTATAAAAAAAAAATAATTTTGTATGTCAGTGAAATATAAAGTCATATTAAAAGGTAGATCTATTTCTTACTAGGTTTCCGCCCGCGGCTTCGCCCGCGCAGTCAAAGAAGAACCCTCATAGTTCCCGTTCCCGTGGGATTTCCGGGATTGCGTCATTTTCCCGGGATAAAAAGTAGCCTATGTCCTTTCTCGTGTATCAAAATATCTCCATACCAAATTTCATGAAAATTGGTTCAGTAGTTTAGGCGTGATTGAGTAACAGACAGACAGACATAGTTACTTTCGCATTTATAATATGTATTAGTATGGGTGTGTTCTATATGTTTATTGTATTTATGGTTAGGTCTTGATTGTATTGAAAATTGAGGAAATAAAGCAAACATTTAATTGCACTTATTCAGAATAAACAACGATCTTCGATTCTGTGCTCTGATACACATTTAGTTAATTGAAATGTTCATATTTTACTATTTATATTGTTATCTTTCAAAGACCGCCTCCTTGGTACAGTGGTTGACTCGTGACCGTAGAACCGAGGGGTCCCGGGTTCGATTCCCTGAGGAGAATCGACCTGTACATAAAGAAAAATTGATCAGTGTAACAGATGTATGCATAATGCATCTGCCCTTTACCCCACTAGGTGACACGGGACTTCATTTTGATGATCCTTCCTCCAGAGACGAAATAGTCCAAAAACCTCAACTACAATTAAAACATAAATAAAGTTTACAACTATTTAATAACATCATAATTACAAATTAAACGATGGATTAAACTTGTATGAATTTCTATGTTTGACATGAGTCCCTGAGGCCTAATTTGTTAAACTAAGTTGTAATGACCTGCACTGAGGTGCTTTTTAACGTGTTGAGTTGTACATTGTAAACATAAAAATATAATAAACGATTAGGTACTTTGTATGGTTTTAATTGTACTGTATTTTTCGTTGCATTTGTTGATAATTATGTATTTAGTGTTATTCAACAAAAATTAGAAGAGTAAGCACAGATAATATAATACTACAGATAATATGTTATGCAAGCTATCCGCCCGCGGCTTAGCCCGCTTTGTCTCAAACTACTGGTCTAATTTGAAAAATTCTTTCGGTGTTGGATAGCCCATTTATCGAGGAAGGCTATAGGCTATATATCATCACGCTTAGACCAACATGAGTGGAGCAATGCGGGTGAAACCGCGCGGCACAGCTAGTAAATTATATACTTAAACCTTCCTCTTGAATCACTCTATCTTTTAAAAAAATGCATCAAAATCCGTTGCGTAGTTTTAAAGATTTAAGCATACATGGGGACATAGGGACAGAAAAGACGACTTTGTTTTATACTATGTAGTGATGTAATAGCATAGATGTAACCGAATATTTAACTTTAAGGGTTTTAATTTCAGTTTCATTTTCATAAACATAAATAGTTATAATTTTAACTCATTTCTCTTTTTTTAAGAGATGCATTCAATTGCTAGGAAAAAAAAACTTTATGCATCGCATCGGTTCTTTTTAATTTTTACAATCTTTTCATTTTGTTTTCTGTTCCGTATGTTGTAACAGCTGTGACCATTAAAATAAAACAAGGCCATGTTTTTGTAGCGCGCTTTTAAAGTCAGCATTTTAAAGTCAGCATTTTACTCTATTTTTGAAAGTATTTTTTAATTAATTGGGTGAAAAAATTAGGATGAGAATTAACTTAGTTATAGTATGGAGCCATAAATACGCTGTTAATAATATTATAGTGAGGACTTTCAGATACCTTTTTGTAGTGAAACTTCTTTAGGTGTGTTGAGAGTAAAATTTCGCATCATGGCAATACGACATGGAGTAAGGCGACGATTTTGGTATCTTTCAATCTTGCTAAAGAAGTTTCACTTCTGACAAATGTGCTCGGCACACACGCTTTTTTCATAAGAACAGCTTCTTTATTGCGTGCTCGATTCTCACGTAGGTAAAAATATTCCACAAACTCTTACTTCTAATAAATATTATGCACTATGATGAATGAAGAGAAGCCATTCCTTGTTTTTATTATAAACTGTAGGTCCCTTATATTATGTATTTCGAAAAAATATGACGTAGGTATAATAATAGGACTTAACAAATGTCCAGTTTCAATTTAAGGATACAAATAATTAAATGTTCCAAATAGCCGTATTTCATAACTTTTAACCTGTAATTACAGTAAGAGGTACATTTATTACAACCCTAAAGTTTCACCCTTTATGATATACTACATTTATTGTGCCATTCGGTTTTATTATTAAAGGGTGAACATTACATTGATTGAACTTTTTATAGTTTTCTAATGGATTATGTCAATTTTTATTGTTAGATACACAATAGATCGTAGAAATCATTGGTGATAAAACTTTGATAAAATGATAACATGAAATTCGTCATTATTTATTTATGGTACCTACGGATAAAACGATATATGAGTTATACGAAGCAAAGGTTTGTCAATCTAACAGAACAATATTTCACAGTAGCAAAAAAATCTATGGTACCTGTCTCGTTAGACAGGTACCATAGATTTTGTGTAACAGATTTATTTTATTTGAATTATGGTAAAATCTTTCAATAGTTAAACAATAAGGGTGCTTTCCCACAAGAGATTTGCTATGCTACGAAAATGAATAAGCTATGCTGTGAAAATATATGACTTTTTCAACTGATACTAAGCTATGTAGCGGTGCAAGTAAGGGCCGGCGCCCACTGCCGGCACGGCATGGCATGGCAGGGCAGAGGTTTTTATTACTAATGAAGTTATTTTGAATCTTATTTCAATCAGTTTAGAATTCAAGTTTCTTTATTTCGATGCCACGATGCCGCGACGTGTTGCAGGATGCTGCAGCATGACGCGGCACGCCGCGGGATGCGGTGGCATGACGTGTCTTGCTGTTTCATTCCAAGGGATGCCGCGGCGCGCCATTGCATCCCGCGAGACGTATGCGTCACTTTGGGGTCGAGTAATTATGATTACTAGCTAGTTGAAATAAGGTTGAAACTTATGCAGCATTAGCGCGGAGCAAAACTGATGGATGCCAGAGTGGCTGGGCTTTTAGCAGGATGCTACGGCATGCCACTGAATGCCGCGGGATGCCACTGCACGCCGTGGGATGCCATTGCACGCCGCGGGATGCTCTGCCGTGCCATGCCGTGCCGTGCCGGCAGTGGGCGCCGGCCCTAAAGTCATTCGAAACAAAAGCCCTACTTGACAGATAAATTATGATAAAAAACTCCACTCCTTTAAAAATAAAAATAAAAAATCACCCAACACATCCCTATATCTTTTATTATCTACATAAAACTTAAAAGCATAAAATATGAAGGCAATATACAATCATTCGTCACATTCACAATTGGTCGGGTTATACCTTTGTTTTCTATTTGCTATCAACGCAAAGCTATTCGGTCTCACGTCCGTCGATTGAATTTTCCTCATTCCTTTGTTTAGAAAAGTTTAACTTTTAAATTTCCTAAAGGTTTCGTCTATTTACTTTTCATCTTGACTCCCACTTCATTATAATTTATGCCTTAGGGCATTCGGTTTGAGTAAATTCGTTTAAGAACTGGATAGAATATGATTAAGTTTTGTTATAATATATAGAGTACAATGGGCATTTTTTTACCATTCACATTAACAAACATTTAAGAGAAGATTTTAATTACATATTGAATAATCGATTTGTACATTTAGGGCGCTTTTACACTAATAGTATGCGAGGATTGGGAGCGATATGATTGATTATTTTAAACACATTCCTCGCACATAATTGGTGAAAAAGCATCCTAAAAAACCTCTAATAAAACACACCTACGCAGCACTTAAACAAAATAATAGGTCCCATTATATACATACATTTCCGTAAATTCCCAAACATCAGTACATCGTCTCGGTTTAACAATACCTCGACGATATCGTTGCATGGATGTTGCATAGTTTAGGAACAGGGAACAGTCAACTGTTCAAATATTGTCAAAGTTTAGGAATCCTTGTAGTTTCGCTACAATATCGTTGTTCACCTGCTTTCCTATTTGAATGTCTGCAGTTTGTGAATGTTTTAAAGCAATTGAGATTTATACTATCTCGTTTTGTAGTTGAATGTGATGTATTTGTTTCAGAAACTCTATATAATATATTACATAAATAACTATGTTGTAGTATTATATTATCTGTGGTTTTAGTATCATTAAATTATGCGAGTGCTGGTAATTAAATACATATAAACTTATATAATATGTATTATCATATATGTTATAGTATAGCTGTTATCATCATTAATATCCTATTATGCCACGCAGAGAGCCTATGAGGAGGAGATATCATGGAGTAATTTATTTTTTAATCTTGCGAAGGCGTTTCACTTCTGACACGTATATTCGGCACACACGCTCTTTATATGCTCCGACAATTTTAAAATGCAGTTAAGTTACATTCAAAATGCATACAAAAAACTTCTCTCTTTTTGTAAAGCCAACCAACCAACGCGCTTGATTTTATTTTAACACAGTTATAAAACGGCCTGTAAAACCTTCGCTAACTTTTTAAACGTTAAAACAAAAAAGTATTAACTATTCCACTATTAACAACCCCAAACTGCTTGCCATATCTTTTCCAGTACAAAACCCTTTTATATGTATGTATGTATGTATATTTTTTGGCACACCCTACAGCCGAAACTCATGGACTGATTTTGTTTCATAAGGTGTCGTTGCAACCATCAGAATTGTGATAATGACATAGGCTACATAAATTAGCAGTCGGGTTTTTTGTTTGCATAATTATAAAAATGTTTGTTCAATTTTAGTTTTAAGTTCTTTTTGATATATTTTATAATTTCTTCATTTGTTCAGTTTTAAGTCCTTGCTTTTCTATTATATATATATATATATTATATGTATGTCTATCAGCCGTCTGGTTTCCATAACACAAGCGAAAGCTTAGTATGGGATCAGTTCGTGCCGTGTGTGAAAATTGTCCTGAAATATTTATTTATTTATTTGATTTCTTGTAGAATAAACTTTTTTCTTTCAATTAAAATGTATTCCATCTTGTATAAGTCACAAAGACAGTTAAAAATTCATCCGGCTCTTTGCAATGAAACAAACCACGATACGCCTATTTTCGTCAAAAGCCATTCTCTGGTGTCAAGGTTGGGTATATTGATGTCAAATAAAACTAAGCTGCCTCTCCACTGCTGAAAGGTTAGAATTCAATATCTGATACACTGTTTGGAAATAGCCTTATTTGTAGGTTAAATATTGCCTGAGTTTAGAAATTTCGAAGGGATTATAGTGTAAGGGAAATTGAGTTTCTTTGAAGAGTGATATCTTGTAGGATCATAATATTTTAATTCAAAGGTAGAGTCATGTTTTAGTTATGTGCTCGTACGAGAACCATATTTGTGTGAGGATCGTCGATACCATAGATAAAAAATACAAATATTTTTAGTAAAACATTTTATGACTGTGAAATTAAAAAGAGGAAATATAAAACATTACATGCTATAGCATTTTGCCAGTTCATTTCTGGCTTATATTATACTATGGCACTAATGTTCATGACACTGTAGTCGGAAAGTAGCAGAAGCTAAAAAAGACGGGTTGCACTCCGGGAGTGCCGGCAGAAGTGAAAACTTGATTATTAACGTTGAGCATGTTTGATATTTTGGAATGGTATCCGTCTTACGCTTTTTCGATCAGGTCACGTGTCCTGACGCGAGTTTAAGATTTTATACCCATTACAGAAAAAGTGCTCAACGCGGAACGCCGCTAAAGAAGTTTTCACTTCAAAAATAATATGAAGTAAATGTACCTTCTAATTGATAGCCATGAAAGTCATGATAGTCTCCACTTAAAGTGGGCTGCTGTCTTTATTTGACGCTCCCGGGCTCATCCTCGCCATTATGTTTATTCGTATTATATTTCACATATATGGTGATTTGTCTAAGGTGATATATAACTTAACTGTTTAATTAAATTACAAGTGTTGTTGTAATGGTATGGGCCAATAAGGTACAATTATTGGTCATTAAATTTTTTTACGTGAATGTGTGGCAAATTCATTAGCAAATATACAATATATAAATTAATTTAGATTTTGTGTAATAATTATTCAGGTAATAGATATCCCTAGCTTACAAATAAAAAAAGGGAAATACACTCCAAATTTACAAGTTTCCGTCGTTTTTGGGATAGTCTGTGATAAAGTATGATTTAATTTGTCAGAACCATATGTCGGTTTTAGTGCCGTAGATTGTGAAAAGGAGAACTCGGTTCATTCATAATTTATTACGTAGCGGCAGCCCTACTTTCCGACGAACATATACGCCAATAACCTTAAAATTATAGACTTGACAGCTGCGTGTAATATCTTAACCCTATCATAAATTAAAACTCCCAATGCGTAAGTATAACATTGTTTAAAATTATAGCTTAAATTAAAAAACGGCACTATAATTCTGGTCAAATTTTATCACAGGGTTGGATAGGCGTTGTCATTGCTCCATAATATAATGGCTATAATATACTAGCTGTACCGCGCGGTTTCACTAGTAGACGAATCCGCGTGCAAATTCATGTATTTGATCTATATCTATAGTTGATCCTATATCGCCGTAAAGTTTCATTGAAATTCGTCCAGTAGTTTCGTGAAAGAGTAACGAACATCCATCCGAATAAACGTTCACATCAATAGATACCTACTAATATTATAAAGCTGAATATAGTTGTTGGTTTGAACGCGCTAATCTCAAGAATCAATCTAATTTGAAAAATTATTTCACTATTAGATAGTTTATAGGTAATCACGCTAAGACCAATAGCAGCAGAGTATTTCGGGTAAAACCACGGGACACAGCTAGTTTATAATATGAGGATAATAGGATATGATCACGATTGAAATATTCTGACACGCTCTGGCGTGCTATTGATCGTTTTTGACCCGGGAATTTGGACTCGGCGTCGAGGGTCGTGCCGTTTCTGAGTTTCAACTTTATAGTGACTGAACTCGTATGTTAAGTTAAATTAATGTTTTGATCCATTGGGATGTGATTACAGATAGTTTGTTTTAGTCTGTTTGAGCGATTAGAGATATCAGTAATGTAAATTTTCCCCTTCCTTAAGTTGAAAGTTGGTATAGATGATGTTACTACTTATTTATATATATTTTAAGTAACTGCGCTCCGCGGTTTCATCCGCGTGGGACCGCTTCTATATAGCCTTCCTCGATAAATGGGCTTTCCAACACCGAAACAATTTTTCAAATCGGACAAGTAGTTCTTGAGATTGGCGCGTTCAATCAAACAAATAAACTCTTCAGCTTTATAATATTAGTATAGATTAATTTTTAGTATTCCTTAAGTTAAAAATAGAAATTGTATATCAAATTTTAAATTAACTCGATCTAAAAGGTATGTACCTTGTTACTTATAAAGTACGATATATACCGTAAGTGCATATTCAATATCGTCTAGTATAGTCAATTATATTAGTGAACATCAAACCATAGGCTTTCTAAGTTTATTATATGACACGATCATTAAGCATAATGTGTATAGTTAAGGTATTTGTTTGTCACTTAGGAATGTGTTGGGGGAAAGAGGTTGTTTTCCGTAATTATATAGTTAACGATATAAGGAAGAATTAATGGTAAAGACAAATCTAAACGGTTGGTAGAGTTATGAGACCTTGCTTTGATTAATCGGCTTTTCAACTTATTATGAGCTACAAGCACAGTTTTACAATATTAAAATATGTATATTGTAATACTGTGCTACAAGTATGACTTTGCACTTAATATTCCCACATCATATTGTTAAATTTCCTCTGATTGTTGGGTTGCCTGGTAGATATCGCTACCTAGCGATAAGGCCGCCCTTTGCTGTTTCTGTTTGTCTTTGTTATGTGTATTTATGTATTTTCAATGCAATAAAGTATAATAAATAAATAAAAATAAATTATTTCTGACAACAAAAACATTGTAACATCTTAACACCATGTTAAGAATAAACATTAATTTAATTGTCTACTTTTACATTATAATTTAGTAAGTTTATTATGTAAATGTTTTTGGATTATATTCTGTAACTGTGCCTTCTATTTCTACCAATATGTATTATAAAGAGGAAAGGTTTGTAATTATGTATGTATGTATGGTTTTCACGCATAAACTACTGGACCGATTTCAATGAAATTTAGCACACATATAGAAGGTAACTTGAATTAACACATAGGCTAGGTTTTATCCCGGAAATCCCACGGGAACGGGAGTTACACAGGTTTTTCTTTGAAAACGCGGGTGAAGCCGTGGGCGGAAAGCTAGTAATTAAATAAATAGATCTTAGATTAAATATTGTTTTATACCAATTCGATATAATGTAGAAAAGACTTACTAATGTAATAAACCTTTTTTTAATCAAAATCAAAAGGTAGGTTTATGTTAGATTTACAGAGGCAAAGGAGAATCGATTTATGTGATTCTTTTCGGATAAAGATTCTTATTTGACGTAGGGATTGTCCCAGAAAATTTACGATTCCTTTGACACGGATTTGGGCCTAATTCTATTGACAAAAACTCCTATAATTCTATTAAATTACCAAAGACAGAAGCCTCAGAGAAGATCTAATTATTTATTAATTGCTCACATCAAAGACAAATAATGCTCAGAATTCCCAACTAGCTTTGAAGAGAGGGTTTCAGACAAGGCCGTGTATAGCTGTATAATAGTTTGTTTATTATAAATTATATTATAGAGATTAATTTATTCATAGAAATTTAATATAAGAACTGGATTGCTTGGAAGCTATTGCTTTTACGCAATAAGACCGCTTTTTCATATGTATTATTTTCTATATTAAATGATCTTTTTTCCAATTTGAGTTTTACAACAAATAATAAATAAATCTTGTTTAGGTGTATATTAGGTTAAACTGTGATGAAAAGTACACTGCTTACAGCGTTTTATCTGAACCTTAAAATTAATAAAGTTCCTTAAATAGCACGTGTACATGGTCACGTTTGAGCAATTACTTTAGGCCGCGTTATCTACGTACCGTAGCTACTTTGATTATAACATTTTTAGTATTATTATGAATTAAATTATTTTATATAATTTTACTAAAACATCGTAATTTTACTATTGATGTTTGATGTAACTTGAAAATACCTATCAATGTTTTTATTTGTCACATAAAAAATACTTTTTATACCAATACTGCTACTAATATACTATAATCGATTATAATATTATACTCGATTGTATACAATATTGTTTGTTTTGTACATATTATAAAGACTTTCAAGTAGTTTAGGAAATTAAATGTTTTTAACCTAATATTTTTCTAACGTTATATTTTTAATATAAGCTAGGATTGGAAGTAGAGATTACGTACTTGAACACAATTCTTTAAGCTCCACTGAAAAGATTAATAGTGATATATCGTATCCATGTGTAGCAACTAGCAACTCTTAAACGATTAAAAGTAGTTTTCAACGAGACTGTTCTTAGCATTTTTTGTGTAGGTAAATATAAACAATATCTTGAATATTAAGCTCTCATTGAAACGTTCTGTTACACGGACGAATCCCTATTGTATAAAGTGCTATTTCTGTGTGTGAATTATATAGTGAATTAAAAGTTGTGTTGTGTATCGTATAAATAAATTAATTTTTATTATAATTATGTTTTTTTTAAACACATTTACGCAACAACTTAACAGTTCGTTGACATTGTGTTTATAATCTAGCTCAGAATAATTCATACATTTCGGTCTATATTTCAATGTTATACCTACCAGTAACTTCCATTTTAAATTATTTAATTAAAAACATTTTCATATTACCAAATCCTATATTCTGGTAGGTTACGTCGTACGGTCAACTATAAAAAGTTTATCGATACTAAAAATGCCGTTATATTTCTCTCATAAGTTACTCACGGCGAAAGATTTTTACGTTCCTACGGGAGTGTTATTTTGTATGAAAGAAATTGCAGAAATAGGACGGTGGCTATTATAAATAAATTATTTTTTAGGGTCCGAAGTCGGAGGCGTGGAATGAAAGATGAATCCCAAAGGATAATTTTACTGCAGGTACGTTTAGGAATCTTGTTTTGAGGAATTGGAAATGTGAACAATGTTTTAACAGAGAACTTTCATTATGCATGCTTTATAGAATAATATATGTATTGAACGATCTTGTTTTATGTACATGTTATAATAATTAGAATATTGATATATATAACCTTTAAGTTAAAGTTAAAGGCTTTAACTCTACGCGTCTCCTTTTTTTAAGTGGGGAAATTTTGCATAGATAGCCACGGCCAGCGGCCTCCAGGGAAGGGGCCGTGGGTTATGTCCTACCGACCAAACCCCACTGTGTTCCGTAAAGCCGCATCAACGACGGGGCCACGGGTATGGTAGAATTCGTCCGTGACCCCATCAGCGGCTGCCCGTCACCACGCCAAACTCAACTTGAATTTGTTGCACTATTAATATTATCGATATTTATGCCATACATCGTAATTTAATTTTCAAATTAAATCCTTATCTTTTCAGATGTTTTAATCTGTTCTTCAATAAAAAACTGGATACCATAGAGACTCCACGAACTGGGCCAAGTACTTATTCTTCTTTAGAGAAACCTAAGAAGAAGCTGTGAAAAAATATTTCATTTATTATTGTTTGCAATGTAATCAAAACACGAAAGAATCCGAGCAATTCAATATGTGTTTACACAATTCTTGAGTTCAGTTTCTTGAGTCTTCGTATAATTTCCAAAGGAATTATACTAAAAGAAATGATGGTTGAGATTCTGCGACACGCTTACACTTAATTAAAGAAATAATTTCTTTTTAGCACTCCGACTTTTCGGAGTTACGAAAGTTTTGCGGGGAACTCGTATAAATTTTGTTGATGAAAGCGTGTCGTGAAGGAAAATATTGGACAAATAAAGGGTACCTTTGCTTTTGTGTGTATGAATTGGGAAATATGATGGAATGGTGAAACTTTCTCTGTTATGTACTCGCTTTGAGATTAGGGTTAAGTATCTACTGTATAATAAACCAGTTTTATACATGGTTTTCGTTTGATAAGTCTTGTGATGTATTTACTTGTATTACGTATAGACAAAATAATGTGCTTTTTTTCTATTCTACTCTTACATAAATGTAATATTTTGGAAAAATTATATGTCATGTTGTCAAATTTTTCTTTTGCGAAAAATCTTGATATAGAAAACTACTAACGCTTACGATTTGATACGTCTTATAAAATAATATAATATCTAGAGTCACTAACTATAGCTTTTTTTGTTCAAATTGAATTCATAAACTTCTATAGTTACGTAAATTATTATTCTGCATAACATCAAAAGTTAGCAGACAAAAAGTTTGGCAATTTGATGAACTCAGTGTCTATGGATTGTACGTTTATCGGATGGTGTTAATTAACGTTTTTATTTGAATCTATTGACTAATAATAAACATTGATTTTAAATATTGATTATTATTTTCATGATTGGAATTAAGAATAAGGTTATTTTAAAAGATAAGTTTAAAGAAGAAATTGTTGTGTTAAAGTTAAAAGGTAAGATTAAGGTAGCCTCAGCTCTTTTCGATATGAAAATTAAAAATCGAAGAAAAGATAGAACCTATTAGATTAGTACATTATATGCTAATTTGTTACGCAAAAAGGCATTTCACTGGGTAAAATTATATAATTATATTTATAAATCATCTCCTATACAAGCTTAAGTATAGGAGTCTAAAAAGTCTGTCCAAAACGTCACGATAAAGCAGTTACGTTAACGCATAAATTTTATATGGAGATCTTTAGGTAATAAAGAGTGGTGTGTTAAATTCAACTAATGTTTTATAGTTATTATCAATTATATTATATAAGTAAGAAGGTGTAGGTAGGGGGTACGTCCAAATATGGCTAATTAGCCAGACTTTAGTTGTCTCTTTTTAGCATACGATAATTTAATCATGCCATCTTACTTTGTGTCGTTTTTAAAGATTGAATGTTGTGTTGGTAACCTATCTATACCTTTTTAATTTAAATATAATTGATTATTATATTGAAGATAATACCACCAAATTGGGTGGGTATGTTCGTACATATTGCAAGTATAAAGGTAAATCCTATCCTAATAATCCTACTAATATTATAAATGAGAAAGTTGTATGTATGTTTGTTACTCTTTCTCACAAATACTACTGAACCGATTACAATGAAATTTAGCCCACATGTAGAGGGTAACTTGGTTTAACACCTAGGATAGGTTTTATCCCGGAAATCCCACGGGAACGGGAACTTTGCGGGTTTTTCTTTGAAAACGCGGGCGAAGTCGCGGGCGGAAAGCTAGTAGATCTAAAATACTTCAGCGAATGACGTAGGCTACGTTTTGACGTGAAAACAAAACTTGAAGATTGTGAAATGGGTTATGGAAATTTGTATGGGAACGGTTGAGCAAGCGAAACCTTGTAATAAATATTATTAAAATATGAGAGGGTTCCGTCGTATTTTACAAGATTAACTCCATCTTTACTTTTACGGAGGTAGGTATATATGATTCGAATTGAGAATTTTTGACCATCAGTAAGAAATTCAGGATATTTTAAATATTAATATTAACGATGCATTTGACGAGATTTTCTTAACTTCACTGTTTATTAATTACCAAATGCAAACATAAATCATCATTATAACGAGTAAAAAGTTTTTTAAGTGTTTTTCAGGTTTCACTTCGGTGTTTGTTTGGAGTCAGAAGGCACGTGTCGTTAAAATGGACAATAATATTGTACGAATAAAAGTTGAACCGAAAATATTTCATACTTGACCAGTCTCCGCTGTGACAAAGCTTTGTGTTTTAGTTTTACTTTTATTTTCTACAAAATATCTTTCTGTTAGTTTTGTATCACTTTTTTGACGCTGTATTCAACACAATAAGTTTGTGTATTGGCCAAAGGAAAGTATAATATGATAAATTTTTGTTTCTGACAAATTTTGTATTAATATTTTCGATGTTTTCTGATTAGAAGATGTATTGTCGTTGATATAAATTCATCATTTTACATTTTCATTTTGATACTATATAATAAACTCTCAGAAATAACTTCACTATAATGGGTAAAGTTAAAAATTTTAAGATTTTTATACTTATGTCTTAGAATTAAAAGAGAGAAAGTATGTTTGTATGTTCTTTCAAAATACGATTTGTTTTAATAATGAACATTCTTCTGCATAAAGATTTTAAGTATTTGTTACGTCTACTTTTAATTGCTTCTACAATTAACCAATTGTAACATACGTATCATACTATCATACCCAGCAAAAATGGAACGTATTTCAGTTTATAAAATACTAGGTTTCCGCCTGCGGCTTCGCCCGCGCAGTCAAAGAAAAACCCGCATAGTTCCCGTTCCCGTGGGATTTCCAGGATTGCATCATTTTCCCGGGATAAAAAGTAGCCTATGTCCTTTCTCGGGTATCAAAATATCTCCATACCAAATTTCATATAAATTGGTTCAGTAGTTTAGGCGTGATTGAGACAGACAGACAGAGTTACTTTCGCATTTATAATATTAGTATTTATTAAACTCATGTGAATAATTTTATTTAGTTTAGAACATAAGAATATAAGTATGTATGCGGAGCGAAAGCAGGCGGTTGAAAATCTAATCTTAGAAAACATTTTTGATATGGGTATGAAATATTCTTTTCCATTTTGTATACAAAATATAAGGATAATATAAATTTGTATCCTTCAAAGCACTTTTATAAACCTTCAATGTTTGCCGTTTTCGGATAATGTTATTTCCCATTGAAATAATGCTAAATGTAGCGAGGAGTTGTTCAAAAGGTTATTAGCTAAAACGATGGCTAAAACAGTATACAGCAAAAAGGTTATTAAAAATTTATGTGGTAAAATGTTTGGGAGAGCACAATTTTAATTAAAGCAAAAATAGTCATATTACGCTGTTTTTAATTACTGGTAAAACGGACTTTTATCAAATATTCTACATAAAGCATTATTTGTTCTTGATATACAAATAATGTATCCAAAACCACACACAGCGAACATTTGGCATATTTCCATACACATAATGTGTATTTAATAATAACAAATGGCTACTTATGACTCTTAAGCGTGCTCTGTTATAGGGCGGAAATTCGTTACGCTAATAAAAAATTCACTTTCAACAAGTAAGCCATTGCGTATATCTCTATACTATACGCATAATGTTTGCTCGACCAAGTTCCTCGCCCGGAGGCTGACTCCATTCATTTTACGTCAGTTTTGCTCAGACTCCTACGGCAGGCGCACGTGTTTGCGGCGTTCGCAAAATTTAATGAAATGCTGTTGTTTTACCATAAAGTATTAATTAAAATAGCTCTCAAAACACGCGGCGTACCATTAAATTAACGAATTCAGTCTAAAATGTGGAATATACATTATTCGAACGCTTTATGGGCGTAAAGTTTTGAAAATAGTGTCCTTGGTTCAAATCGTTTTGCTGTTTACAAATGTGAACATCTGAGTAAGTATTTTTGTGGTACGTTAGTAGGTAGTCCTAAGTAATTTATGGCCAATCGAATTAATGATTTCATTTACCTTTGCCATTGATTGGGCTTATTTGATTTGGTGAAGTAGTTTGGTGTTCTATTTATAAGATGTAGGTTATTTTCGTGTGTAACAGTTTGAGAAAGCGGGTTTTTGAACGGCGTTTAAGCGTCTGCAATTTTTAGCTGAATGTGAATCCGTTTAATATTTAAAAAGCTTTGTGAGGGGAAATAGATAGTCGGTGTGTCTTTGCTACGGTTTTTTTGTGTGGAAATTGTTGTAATGTTGAATGAAAAATATATTCGTACTATTATTGTAAGTGAAAAAACAAGAAATGGTTATTCTTGAATTTCAAAAATGCTGAAGCTGAGCTGAAGGGTTTCATGATTATTTTGGATTATTTGATAATTTAAGAATGATTAGTATAATAAGTTCGCTAAATTAAGCTTTTATGGTTTGTTTGATAATAAATTACATTTGATATATTGTACGTGGAAAGGAGAATGGGCAAATTGGGCCTGAAACTTGGGCTAAGACCAATACACACGAAATATTGTTTTTGTGCTAGATCATTACACATACTTTACGAAAAAAATAAAATAAAAAAATAAATCAACCGGGTTCTTGTACAGTCAAGGCAAAAAGTTTTATTTATTTGGCTATTATTTTGCGCACAATAACGGTGTTTTTAATTCGAGTGAAGTAAATATAAATCTAAATGTCAGTGGAGTGACTGAGTTTAACCACAAAAAACGTCTAACTACGTTGAATTATACCTAATAAACACGGTATAGGTACCTGTTACAAAACATAATATTAGTGTATTTCGGTTATTAGAAGGCTTAAGATTAGTACATGAAAGTGAATTGGAGTAACATAAAGATATTATCATTGTCTTATAACAGTTATTTACTGCAAAAAATATTATACACAAAGAAATAAAACTTGATGTGACTGTACAAAAACCCGGTTGATTATTTTTTTATATATATTTTTCCCGTTATCTATGTGTTATGATCTATTATAAAAACAATATCTCATGTGTATTGGTCCAACTCAAGGGTTCAGGCCCAACTTCCATAGTAAAATGCCCATACTCCTTTCATCTAATTTTATAAACTTTGGAAGTTATAATTATCGGTTTTCCGAGAGACAGGGAGATCTGCGAGGCGTGGCTTGTATGTGCTATGAATTGTTATTGCAATTTGATGACGTGAATATTCGCTATTGCTAGCGACCGGAACGTTAACTCGTATACCCAATGTATAATATTTCATGTTTATTTTGACACAAAATTGGAGTAATGTGTTTACTTTTTTATGTTATAGCCTTTTTACGCTATTTAAGAATGTTCTCAGAGCGATCTTATACTATAGGTATATCAAAATAAGCACTAATTGATTCACATAGACAGCCAATTAAAGCGATTGGTTTTATGAATAAACTAGTGGTCCGCCCCGGCTACGCCCGTGGTACATATTTAGTATCCTATGTCCTTCTCCTGGCTCTAAACTACCTCCCTGCCAAATTTCAGCTAAATCGGTTCAGCCGTTCTTGAGTTATAAGTGGAGTAACTAACACGACTTTCTTTTATATATAGATGTGTGTTGTTTTTAATTAATGTAAGGATGGTGGAAGACGAAAAACAAAAATAATAGCAATTATTATTCCTTAGAAATTCATTTTTTAAACCTCATAATGTTATACATGAATACCTTTTCATTGAAAACAAACATAGCAATCATGTCTGCGAGCTACACACGAGTTTTCACGGAAGTCGGAGATATTACCGCTAAGTCATCTTTTAGAAACAACCACAAGAGAAATTGAATAGAAACTATAATACAAACATTTACAGCTACGGAGCTACGCGGCTACGAGCTACGAGCTACGCGATCGCCTACGATGATCAACCGGCTTTATCAACTTATTAATCCCTGAGATATCCTTAAATTAAAGTGATAAAGTCTGCTGAAATTTTGTAATACTTTGTTCTTATAAAAGTCTCTTCAAACATCATTTTTCTTTCGCAACCATGTTTCGAAATCAGATAAAGGGAAAAGAAAATTTCTTTGCCGTTTCGTAATTGGTTGTTAGAACGGAATTTTAAGGCTTCTTTCGCAACCTTTTTTGCAATCCGTCCATTATTTAGTCTTTGTGAGAAAATGGAACCTCAAATGATAAGAACCCTTATCGGTACGTTTCGCCCGCCAGTCTGTCATGACCATTTATTTCAAGGCTTGCTAGATGGCATTATATTTCATAATTTAAGGGATAAGATAATTCCAA